>JAXIVD010000018.1:0-2500 GCA_036785275.1 Cancer borealis
CTACTACTACTACTACTACTACTACTACTACTATTACTACTACTACTACTACTACTACTACTACTACTATTACTACAGGAGGCAGGGAGGTCAACAGGCATTGTGACCACCACCAGGGTCACCCACGCCTCCCCAGCTGGCACCTACGCCCACACAGCAGAGAGGTCAGGTCACTATTTTTTTTTAATGTAAAATAATAATAATAATAATAATAATAATAATAATAATAATAATAATAATAATAATAATAATAATAATACTGAGAAAAAACTTAATTAATAAGGATTATTTAAAATACTTCAAAAAAAATAAACTTAATTGTTTCACTTATAATACTTTAAAAAATATATATAATTATGGTAATTTAATGCACTTCAAACCCCTTAATTACCGTATTTATAACCAATTAAACCACCAATTACTTCCTTTTTTAATCTCCTTACTCATTAAACTGTTTTTCATAACCTCATAACCCCATTAAAACCAATCATTTACCCATTACTAAGCAATTATCACCCTTAAATAACCTCCCTCAATAATCATAATTACCCTTGACTACCTAATCACCTTGTTTAACTATCTGTACAGGCAATGGGAGAACGATGACGATATTAATGATGATGATGGTGACTCAGTGAACTGTGATGATATTGCTGAACAGCTCATACTCGGTGAGACTGGCTCTAAAATCAAGGTAAGTAATAATAATGATAATAATGATGGTGATAATAGTAATAGTAATAGTAATAATAATGATAATAATAATAATGATGATGATTTGTTCTAAGTCATTATTAAATTTCACATTAAAAAAAAATAAAAAATATATATATTGTACAAATCTAAACAATAATAATAACAATACAACTTTTTCTTCACTTCTAACAACAACAATAACAACAATAATAATAATAACAATAAAATAATCTTTCCTCCCCTTTCTACAGGTAATCCTAGGAGGTGGACGTCAGAAATTCACTCCCAAGGGCGTGGAAGATCCTGAGGGTGGAGACGGAGGGCGGAGGGACGATGGGAAGGACTTGATACAGGCTTGGATCCAACATAAACAAAGTATTGGTAATGCATCGTACGTCTGGCACCGCTCGGACCTCCTCAGCCTCGACGCCAACACAGACTATCTAATGGGTAAGTTGTCGTACTCTAATATTTTTGAATTTTTTATTGTTATTATTATTATCATTGTTGTTATTTTATAGTTTTTGTTTCTATTGTTGTTATTATTATTATTATTGTATTTTATTTATTTATTTATTTATTTTTTATCTGTTTGTTATTCTATCTTCCTGTTTTTAGTATTGTAATTATTTTATCTCCTTTTTATTATCGTTCTTCTCTTTCTTCTTCTCTTTCTCTCTTCTTCATTATCCTTCCTTATCTCTGTCTTCCTCTATTCGTTCTCTTCCTCCTTCTTCTATATTCTACTTTCGTCTCTTTCTCTCTCCCTCTCATAATAATAATAATAATAATAATACCACCACCAACACCACCACCATCGCCGCCACCACCACCACCACCACCACAACCACCACCACCACCGCCTAGGACTATTTGATTGGAGTCACATGTCCTACACAGTGGATCAGGATGCCTCTAATCCTACCCTAGAAGAGATGACCCGCGCTGCCCTAAAGATCCTAAGCCGTGACCCCGAAGGATACTTTCTATTTGTCGAGGGTAAGCAAGGGTAAAGTTTTGGCGGGAAAGTTTTGGCGGGAAAGTTTTGGCGCGAAAGTTTTGGCGGGAAAAAGGTTTTGATCTTGCTCTTGGTTTGGGAGGGAGGGATTTTTTTTGGCGGGAAATGTTTGGATTATGAGGAAGGGGGGAAGATTTTTTGGCGGGAAATTTTACGATTATTAGTTGGGGGGGGGGGAAATTTTTTTGGGCGGGAATCGGTTAAAAATTTTTTGGCGGGAAATATATTGGTTAAGTGTTACGAGAAAATTTCAAATAACCATAAAAAAAAAAAAAAAAAAATTATAAAACACAGAAAACCAACAAAATTTCAACCCAGACTCAACTAAACCAATTTCTCGCCCCATAACCTAACCTTCCCTCTATACCACACCTATAAACACCCATTTCCACCCACAGGAGGCATGATAGACAAGGCACATCACCTCAACGAACACAGATCAGCCATAGAAGAAGCCTTAGAGTTTGAAAAGGCGATAGCAGCAGCAGTTTCTTTGACTAATGCAAGCGACACTTTAATAATAGTAACCGCTGATCACTCCCAACCTCTTGTTATCAATGGCTATGCGGACAGACGGAGTGATGTCATGGGTAAGTAAGGAGGAGGAGGAGGAGGAGGAGGAGGAGGAGGAGGAGGAGGATAAGATTGCACAGGAAAGGAAAGGATGCAATTTAGAGGAGGAGGAGGAGGAGGAGGAAAGGAGAGGAAAAAAACGAGTGGTATAACATTGAAAATAGAGCACGTATATAACAATTATCTCTCTCTCTCTCTCTCTCTCTCTCTCTC
>JAXIVD010000018.1:12500-210000 GCA_036785275.1 Cancer borealis
ATTGTCAGTCTATTAGACATATCAAAAGTCCTTGAGTAGTCCTGAAGAGTAGGATTATAAGAGTTCTACAAAGTTCTACAAAAGTTCTACAAAGTTGTAAATAATTTCATGAAGACTCTTCCCCCCCCTTCCCCCCTTCCCTAATTAGCAGCGGGTAATGAGCCTGGTCTAATGATTAAGGTTAATGATGATTGCTAATTGTGCACAAATAATGAATAAACCAAAGGTAGTCTTAATGTAGGCATAGAAATTGATAAATAGGCCTATACACACACACACACACACACACACACACACACACACACACACACACACACACACACACACACACACACACACACACCAAAAATTAATGATAGTAATTACTGAAAATTATAATTACCCTCTAATCACCTTTAACTAATTACAATCACCAGCACTACAATATGTACAATCAGAACACACAAACACACGCACGATCTTGTATGTATGTATGTATATAATATCACACACACACACACACAGGTACGACAATTATAACAATACCGTACGATTGATTATCACTAGAGACAACCCGCTGTACGATAATCTGTATAATTGTACGATAATAACAATAATAATAATAATAATAGGCTATAATAAGATTACTTAAAAAATAATCTTACATTTAATTAATCACAAATAAATATGTAAGAACAATTATTATTATTATTATTATTATTATTATTATTATTATTATTATTGTTATTATTATTATTGTTATTATTATTATTATTATTATTATTATTGTTATTATATATAAATACATGAATTCATTATAAATATATTAATGTCTCATTCAATTTAAAATAAATGAGATAAAGTTGAATAAATAAATAAATTAATTAAATTAAATTGTTTATGATCTCAACTCATGTAAAATTATATTTATATCACTTTACAACTTAAAGAAAAAAATACTTATTTGCTAATTTAATTATATAAAAAAAAATGTAAAGTGTGTGTGTGTTTGTGTGTGTGTACGCACAAACCACGGGCTATGTATGTATGTAGGTATATAAGTATGTATGTACAAATAGACAAATTGTAAAATATGCAAATAAATATATAAGAAGGTATATTGTTTTTTTCCTGTATTTTTTTCCTCTCTCTCTTTCCTAAGGGAGCATATTTCCTAGTACACCGGCCTGAATGTATTTCCTAAGGGAGCATATTTCCTAGTACACCGGCCGGAGTGTATTTCCTAAGGGAGCATATTTCCTAGTACACCGGCCGGAGTGTATTTCCTAAGGGAGCATATTTCCTAGTACACCGGCCGGAGTGTATTTCCTAAGGGAGCATATTTCCTACTACACCGGCCGGAGTGTATTTCCTAAGGGAGCATATTTCCTAGTACACCGGCCAGAGTGTATTTCCTAAGGGAGCATATTTCCTAGTACACCGGCCGGAGTGTATTTCCTAAGGGAGCATATTTCCTAGTACACCGGCCGGAGTGTATTTCCTAAGAGAGCATATTTCCTAGTACACCGGCCGGAGTGTATTTCCTAAGGGAGCATATTTCCTAGTACACCGGCCGGAGTGTATTTCCTAAGGGAGCATATTTCCTACTACACCGGCCGGAGTGTATTTCCTAAGGGAGCATATTTCCTACTACACCGGCCGGAGTGTATTTCCTAAGGGAGCATATTTCCTACTACACCGGCCGGAGTGTATTTTCTAAGGGAGCATGTGATGCCTCCAATTTAATCTCAAATAGGCCTACTGAATGTATCTTTTTTGTTTTGTTTAGTCTGCCCTTAGATCCTGTATTCCCAAGGGGATACTGCATTATATAAATGTTTTTACTCACACATCATTCATACTTTTATGCTATATGTTTATATTAAGGTTTATATTAGAATTGTTTCTCCAAACTTTCAAATCCTATGCAGTCAACCCCTCCCACAAGACAGTTTTCTATGGAAAGAAATTAATATCATAATCTAATCACTATTAATAGTCATTAACTTGTCAAAATGCTCTCCATAGTCTAATATAATTAACCTACTTAGTTATCTTCTCACAAAACTTTGTTAAGGATGACGTAATATTGCATCTTGTGAGGCGATCATGCCCCGGGGCCCGGGACGTGCAAAAAGTCACGTAGACAAAAATGTTCCCCTATATAGTAATCCAGAGATCAGGTTCAATAGATACCTAAATGTCACTTATTTAGCGTCAAAATTAATTTCCTATCAACTGATAACTATTTCACGTCTCAATAATCAATTAATAATAAGATCAAAGGAGGAATATCCTCGAAACCCCCCCTTCCCCCTTCTCATCTCCCGCCTTTTTCCCAGACAGCGTCACTCGTGGTTCACCATTGATTGTGTTCACAGGTGAGTGACATCGCTCTCGAAATCCCTTAATATTTGTGAAATTCAATGCCTCTCACCATTAATATATAATCCATAATCTTCCCCAGTAACCTGACAATATATATAAACCCCTATTGAGATCTATTATAAGTGGATAATACCAATTTCCTTCTCTTAAAGAAGGACAACGTGGTTTCAAAACCGCATGGTCCCCTATTCCCTACAAAATATTTCATGGTGTACAATATATATTTTTCACGGTAATTTCTATGTTATTGTGACTGTATTAACTTCTGAGTTAAGGAAGTGAATTATACTGACTCATGGTTCACCATTGATTGTGTTCACAGGGAAAGAATGCCTCCACGACAGTTACACCAATTTCTCATTTACTTTCTTTAATGATGTAGATAAATGAACGGCTAGAAAGCCACTGCCAAATTTCCAAGTTAAGCTTTAGGAAACTATGTGTCACGTAAGACTGTCTGATAGACCCAGCCCATGTATTCAGGAATAGGAATCGCGTATTCCTACTTAGTGAGGAAGAGTTATACTATGTATGCATAAACAGAAACATTGAGATCACCTTACTTTCGGAAATCCCCTGAGAAAAGGTTCTTTAACTGTTCTCAGGCCCAGTTACAAAATTATAACATTTTTAATGTGATATTTTTCAGGGAAGGGAGTCAAGGGTATAATGTGTAATGTGTGAAGAGCTTGGTATCTCGAGGTGAGATATGTATTGCCAACTCTGTATTTATCTTCTTTTTGAGGAAGGTGAAGTTTTTCTGCCATGAGCCATTAAGTTGTCTGATACTATAACTAAGCCGTGTTTCTAAGACTCAATGATCAGCCTGTGATATTCAAAGTATACATTAAATAAATAACTCAAGTAAAATCTGAGAAAGTGATTCTGTGTTAATACTAACCTTCCGTTGGTGTGGTAAGGTTAATGTGGGAGGTGCTCAACACTCTTGAAAAAGGATATGAAACAAATCCACGAATCCATGTGCCTTATTGAAACTCAGTCCACTCTACCAAATAACTAAATTGTTAAATCAGTTCCCTTTTTCTTTCATTGGTCGCCTATATTTCCCTGGTAGTAATTATTTTCTCTTTCGAATATTTTAACTTCCCTTTAGGAAGAAATTAAATTCCCTGAGAATCCCCTAATTCTCATTAAACCTTTGGGGGTGGTGGCAGCTTTCTTTTCTTAATATTCAGGGAAATATCTAACATCAGGGACCATTAACTACTATTAACAACAACAAACAACTATAAATAAAAATAACGCCCCCGTCCCCCTCCGGGCACCACACTGGTGGCTTAAGCGGTGGGATTCAAAGTGTTTTGAGCACTGCCTAACATTGCTACAACAAGGGAGAATGTGGAAAATTTCGGTAGTGAATCATTTCAGTAGGTTCGTGAAATTATACCCACTTAAAACAAAACACACACACACTGTCGTGGAGAGCATGGAGCAGTACCTCGCAGACTTCGACACCCCCCAGTCTGTGTTCCACGACAACGGGTTGGAGTTTGTGTCCCGGCAGTTCCAAGACCTCTGCCGGAGGCATCGGATTGCCAACTGCCATACAACCCCATATCATCCCCGAGGGAACAGCACCACGGAGAGGCTCCATTCGTCCCTCAAGACGGCACTGGCTATCCTATGTGCAGGGTACCCACTCAAGTGGCCGCAGTATCTGGCGTCCTGCCAGACAGTACTCAACCATGCTGTGCACTCTTCAACGGCCGTCCAGTCTTTCTTCGCCTTCTTCGGACGCCATGCCCCTCGTCAAGTGGATTCCCCCCTCCCCAGTAGGCTGACAGTTAGTTTTAAGATGTAGAGGAACAGGTTTGGACAATTAGTGGTGCTAAGTTGCAGTCCCCTTGGAGGTATGTTGTTGGTGAATCGACCCAGGTGTGACAGGTCGATAGACTATCCACCTTAATTCCCCCGGGCCTAGTATGAGCCCTGAAGGAGTGGTGAACTTTTGAAGTAGAAGATAAGTTCACAGGATTGTGTGTAGTTCACACAATGGACTAGTTCAGGGAGCTGTAGGCCACTTTAACGTGAGGGAATCACACCTGGTAGTAGTGTGATTAGGCCTCTAAGCTACAGTCTGCCGGTGTTAGGAGGTGGAGGAGACATCAGGACGTAGCCTAAGCTCTGTCAAATGCTTCCTGTATGACCACTTGCTGCGGAAACGAATGAAGGGTGATTGAATGCGAATGTTGTGAGCAAATGAAGATGAATGACTGAGAATTTATGTTATTGTTTGTTTTGGGGTGAAAGTCAAGGGTTGGAAGGCTCAACTTAGCTACCGAGTGTCCGGGATCTTGTACAGTTGACGAGATCATCCATACTTCTCTCATGAGTATGTGGACTGGGGTGTGCCCTACAATAATCTGAACTACAGCCAAGTAGCAACAGTAGCCAGGCAATTGGTTTCTCAGGAACCACATATTACGTTGCCAGTGTTTTAGCCAGGAAGGGCTAAGTAGTGGAGTGGTGGGGAAGGTCGAGTGAATGTTAGACTGATGGAAAACCAAGGTGGGTTGTAGCCTTAGTGACCACTAAACCAGTTCCTAAGTTGTAAACCTGTTAGGATGTAATTTTTTATTATTAGTGAGTAAAAACATTTCACCCGGAGGGAAAAGTCGTGTGATGCCTCCAATTTAATCTCAAATAGGCCTACTGAATGTATCTTTTTTGTTTTGTTTAGTCTGCCCTTAGATCCTGTATTCCCAAGGTGATACTGCATTATATAAATGTTTTTACTCACACATCATTCATACTTTTATGCTATATGTTTATATTAAGGTTTATATTAGAATTGTTTCTCCAAACTTTCAAATCCTATGCAGTCAACCCCTCCCACAAGACAGTTTTCTATGGAAAGAAATTAATATCATAATCTAATCACTATTAATAGTCATTAACTTGTCAAAATGCTCTCCATAGTCTAATATAATTAACCTACTTAGTTATCTTCTCACAAAACTTTGTTAAGGATGACGTAATATTGCATCATGTGAGGCGATCATGCCCCGGGGCCCGGGACGTGCAAAAAGTCACGTAGACAAAAATTTTCCCCTATATAGTAATCCAGAGATCAGGTTCAATAGATACCTAAATGTCACTTATTTAGCGTCAAAATTAATTTCCTATCAACTGATAACTATTTCACGTCTCAATAATCAATTAATAATAAGATCAAAGGAGGAATATCCTCGAAACCCCCCCTTCCCCCTTCTCATCTCCCGCCTTTTTCCCAGACAGCGTCACTCGTGGTTCACCATTGAGTGTGTTCACAGGTGAGTGACATCGCTCTCGAAATCCCTTAATATTTGTGAAATTCAATGCCTCTCACCATTAATATATAATCCATAATCTTCCCCAGTAACCTGACAATATATATAAACCCCTATTGAGATCTATTATAAGTGGATAATACCAATTTCCTTCTCTTAAAGAAGGACAACGTGGTTTCAAAACCGCATGGTCCCCTGTTCCCCTACAAAATATTTCATGGTGTACAATATATATTTTTCACGGTAATTTCTATGTTATTGTGACTGTGTATTAACTTCTGAGTTAAGGAAGTGAATTATACTGACTCGTGGTTCACCATTGATTGTGTTCACAGGGAAAGAATGCCTCCACGACAGTTACACCAATTTCTCATTTACTTTCTTTAATGATGTAGATAAATGAACGGCTAGAAAGCCACTGCCAAATTTCCAAGTTAAGCTTTAGGAAACTATGTGTCACGTAAGACTGTCTGATAGACCCAGCCCATGTATTCAGAAATAGGAATCGCGTATTCCTACTTAGTGAGGAAGAGTTATACTATGTATGCATAAACAGAAACATTGAGATCACCTTACTTTCGGAAATCCCCTGAGAAAAGGTTCTTTAACTGTTCTCAGGCCCAGTTACAAAATTATAACATTTTTAATGTGATATTTTTCAGGGAAGGGAGTCAAGGGTATAATGTGTAATGTGTGAAGAGCTTGGTATCTCGAGGTGAGATATGTATTGCCAACTCTGTATTTATCTTCTTTTTGAGGAAGGTGAAGTTTTTCTGCCATGAGCCATTAAGTTGTCTGATACTATAACTAAGCCGTGTTTCTAAGACTCAATGATCAGCCTGTGATATTCAAAGTATACATTAAATAAATAACTCAAGTAAAATCTGAGAAAGTGATTGTGTTAATACTAACCTTCCGTTGGTGTGGTAAGGTTAATGTGGGAGGTGCTCAACACTCTTGAAAAAGGATATGAAACAAATCCACGAATCCATGTGCCTTATTGAAACTCAGTCCACTCTACCAAATAACTAAATTGTTAAATCAGTTCCCTTTTTCTTTCATTGGTCGCCTATATTTCCCTGGTAGTAATTATTTTCTCTTTCGAATATTTTAACTTCCCTTTAGGAAGAAATTAAATTCCCTGAGAATCCCCTAATTCTCATTAAACCTTTGGGGGTGGTGGCAGCTTTCTTTTCTTAATATTCAGGGAAATATCCAACATCAGGGACCATTAACTACTATTAACAACAACAAACAACTATAAATAAAAATAACGCCCCCGTCCCCCCCCCCGGGCACCACAAGCATATTTCCTACTACACCGGCCGGAGTGTATTTCCTAAGGGAGCATATTTCCTACTACACCGGCAGTGGACACGTGCAATCCTGCTGGGACGGAGCTGCCCCAGAAAGCCAAAGTTGAACGAGGGGCTTCGCAGCAATAGTAATAATGTTTCACTTTTAATTACCAAAATGATTAATTGAAATAAAATGCTCTAAGTATCTTCATTATCATTATTATAATTATTCATTTGCATAATAAATGACAATCCAAAACACTATAATTAAATAGATAGATCAAATGGAAGGAGAAAAGAGAAAATAATACTGAAAACAAAACAAAAATCAGTTCTAAATACTGAATCACATGTACAAATATATCAACACTCTTAGAATCATTTCAACAAAACCCATTTATTACTATTACCTTTCTATTTCCATTGTTCTCCTTCCTTGTACTTATTCCCTGGTGTCGTATCCTGCCTTCGCACATTTTGAATTAATTACACTACGCACGGTAAGGTCATAATCGCAATAACAATAACAATAACTTTCCTCCCTCACTCCTACGTAAATATCCCGCTTAGCACTAAGGAAAACGAGCATAAGAAAATACTTTGTTTACATTATTTTATTCTTATATTATTCATTAAAGGGTTGTAACTATGATAATAGACTCGTTTTATTGTTATTATTGTATTGGAGAGAAGAGAGTAAAGGAAAGGAATGTTTGGTGATGTGAAGTTGTGAACACGCACCAGCCGTGAACCAGGATTGAACTAAACTTTTTTTTGAACCTTCAGGAGCTAGGTAGCAATAGACCATATATATAGTTTTCCTAGGGTAGGGTTAACGAATAAACCTTCTTCCCTACCACACAGGTTCACCCCCCAGTGCCACACACACACACCTGTCCCCTTTTTGACGTGTTCACCTGTAGTGTATGATTTTATTTGGAACAGTATTATATTATTCTTATGTGTTTTCAAAAGGAACAAGTTTTGAACTCTGAAAGTGAGATTAAGTTAGGCAGTGTTAAGACCAGGAAAAGGTTGTGTTTCAAAATGATTGTGTGTTTAGCGAAGTGAAATTTAACGTGTGGTGTCCAACAGTATTACTGAAGTTTCTTGTGCCAAATAAACTGAACGTGTCACTCAGAATACCAACGTGTGTGTAACATTATTGGGTTTATTGTCATATTTTTTGTGTTCTTTCTTTTTATTGTTGCTGATTTAACAAATGAATAATTGTATCATATGGTAAATGGTGAAAAAAAAGGTTGTAATCAAATACTACACAATGATATGAAAATTAAGTTTCTCTTTTGGCAAATAATAAGTATACAAAATTATAAGTTATTTCATTAGTGACATGTGTCTTATTGTATCATTGTACAACTTGTTAGGCACAGCACCATGTCTGAATTAACTCTTGTCTCATGAACAAAGGAATAGATTTTACATGTACAGTATTTATCGTACATGGTAAAATTATGTTTACATTACGCCAACGGTCCAGGAACACAAAACTCACGTCAATTGAGAGATACATGTGTGTGTGTATAATGTTGAGTGTGCCAACAAAATAATACTTGTACTACACACAGGGTTCTCTCACTCTTTCTTGACAGGGCAGGAAAAAAAACATTTGTACAACTTGAGACTTCCATTTTCCATAACTTTTCTATTACTTCATGGGCTATCAGAGACACTTATATTTTCTTTTCTTCGGAGGTCAGCAACTAATTCTAGTGCAACACCTTCGCTAGAGATCACCGCTGCACACCACTGTGATGCCTCGTGTATTGAAACACTGAGAAATTGTTCTAAAGGAGATAAGGTGGCCATGAGAGCAGAGGGTGTTGTTGTAAGTTGAATGTGATGAGGCAGAGGATGGGAAAGGAAGTGAGACATCAATGAAAGGTTTTGAAACACAGAGGGTGTTGTTGTAAGTTGAATGTGATGAGGCACAGGATGGGAAAGGAAGTGAGACATCAATGAAAGGTTTTGAAACACAGAGGGTGTTGTTTTAAGTTGAATGTGATGAGGCACAGGATGGGAAAGGAAGTGAGACATCAATGAGAGGTTTTGAAACACAGAGGGTGTTGTTTTAAGTTGAATGTGATGAGGCACAGGATGGGAAAGGAAGTGAGACATCAATGAAAGGTTTTGAAACACAGAGGGTGTTGTTGTAAGTTGAATGTGATGAGGCAGAGGATGGGAAAGGAAGTGAGACATCAATGAAAGGTTTTGAAACACAGAGGGTGTTGTTGTAAGTTGAATGTGACGAGGCAGAGGATGGGAAAGGAAGTGAGACATCAATGAGAGGTTTTGAAACACAGATATATTAACTCACTCACTCACTACAACCATTGCCACCCAGAGCCAGTAGCAGCAGCAGCACATTGTTCACATAACACAACCTCAGAAGTGGGTCTTCATGTGCTTGATAATGACAGCCCTTGTCTTGAACTGCTTCCCACAAACATCACACTTGAACTTTCTCAGGTCAGAGTGTGTCACATAGTGCTTGGTGAGGCAAGAACTTGTAGTGAATCTCTTCCCACATTCTTCACATTCATAATTCTTAACACCAGTGTGTGTAAGGATGTGTCGAGTGAGGTTAGACTTCTGAGTGAATCTCTTCCCACATTCTTCACATTCATAATTCTTAACAACAGTGTGTGTAAGGATGTGTTCAGTGAGGGTAGACTTCTGAGTGAATCTCTTCCCACATTCTTCACATTTATAATTCTTAACACCAGTGTGTGTAAGGATGTGTTTAGTGAGGGTAGACTTCTGAGTGAATCTCTTCCCACATTCTTCACATTCATAATTCTTAACACCAGTGTGTGTAAGGATGTGTTTAGTGAGGGTAGACCTCTCAGTGAATCTCTTCCCACATTCTTCACATTGATATTTCTTAACACCAGTGTGTGTAAGGATGTGTTTAGTGAGGGCAGACTTCTGAGTGAATCTCTTCCCACATTCTTCACATTCATAATTCTTTACACCAGTGTGTGTAAGGATGTGTTGAGTGAGGTGAAACTTGTGAGTGAATCTCTTCCCACATTCTTCACATTTATAATTCTTAACACCAGTGTGTGTAAGGATGTGTTTAGTGAGGTTAGACTTGTAAGTGAATCTCTTCCCACATTCTTCACATTTATAATTCTTAACACCAGTGTGTGTAAGGATGTGTTTAGTGAGGTTAGACTTCTGAGTGAATCTCTTCCCACATTCTTCACATTCATAATTCTTAACACCAGTGTGTGTAAGGATGTGTTGAGTGAGGATAGACTTGTCAGTGAATCTCTTCCCACATTCTTCACATTCATAATTCTTAACACCAGTATGTGTAAGGATGTGTTGAGTGATGGTAGACTTGTCAGTGAATCTCTTCCCACATTCTTCACATTTATAATTCTTAACACCAGTGTGTGTAAGGATGTGTTTAGTGAGGGTAAACTTCTCAGTGAATCTCTTCCCACATTCTTCACATTTATAATTCTTAACACCAGTGTGTGTAAGGATGTGTTTAGTGAGGGTAGACTTGTGAGTGAATCTCTTCCCACATTCTTCACATTTATAATTCTTAACACCAGTGTGTGTAAGGATGTGTTGAATGAGGGTAGACTTGTGAGTGAATCTCTTCCCACATTCTTCACATTTATAATTCCTAACACCAGTGTGTGTAAGGATGTGTTGATTGAGGTTACACTTGTAAGTGAATCTCTTCCCACATTCTTCACATTTATAATTCTTAACACCAGTGTGTGTAAGGATGTGTTGAGTGAGGGTAGGCTTCTGAGTGAATCTCTTCCCACATTCTTCACATTTATAATTCCTAACATCAGTGTGTGTAAGGATGTGTTTAATGAGGGTAGACTTCTCAGTGAATCTCTTCCCACATTCTTCACATTTATAATTACTAACACCAGTGTGTGTATGCATGTGTTTAGTGAGTCCTTTCTTATTCTTGAAAGTGTTGCCACACTCTCTACACTCAAACTTTCTCTCTCCTTTGTGGATGGAGTTGCCTGCCTCAGGGTGATTCTTCTGATCACACCTGAACTTCCTCACACCTGAGACAGACTGCTGGTGTTGCTCCTCACTACTCATGTTGCTGTCCTGGCGTGCAGTCCCCACTGCAACACTACTTCTGGCAGCACACCAGATGAGTGAAGTCAGGTGTTGTTGCAGGAAGCCTCAGGGAAGCTGAGTGAGCAAGGGTCCTCCAACACTGTTCAGCAAGATGATGGAGACTTTCTTGATCCTCACGCGGCACCAGTCAGGACCGGCACCCTGGAGGTGGCGGTGCCGTTACACTTGTGCTGCTCCAACGGACCTGGAAATGACATTAGGCTCTAAATGTTATATTTTGCAAACACACCAGAAATGTGCTCACTAAATCCTTGGATGTAGCCGTGTTCCAGCCATGCAGTGCAGGCAACCCTCATTACCTGTATGGCTTACATTCCACAAAACTTTATTACATTTATTTAATTTACGACTCCTGTCTACCGTCTTATGTAGTGTTGAACACACACACACACACACACACACACACACACACACACACACACAGTTACATAAACCTGTTTGCGGATGATGCAAAATTAATGAGGAAAGTTGAAAATGTGAGTGACTGTATGATGCTGCAAATGATTTAAACAAAATCAATAGTTGGAGTAAATCATGTCAAATGGAATTTAACTTGAGTAAATGTAAGGTGATGGAGTTTGGTAAGAGTAAAAAGAGAGTGCGATATGATTATGAGATGAATGGTGTCAGGTTGGAGAAATCAAAGGAAGAAGTGGATTTGGGCGTGACTGTTACAGAGGACACACACACACACACACACACACACACACACACACACACACACACACACACACACACACACACACACAGAGCAAAAAATATACATTAATAAAATATTAGAATAACACATTTAGAATAGTAAATAGAGAGAAAGATAATTTATAATAACTTTTAGGAGAAAAAATAATTAATTATAACAGACGAGAGAAAGATTTAACTTAAAACTAACTTAACTTTACTCAATCTAACCAAACCTAACCTAACTTAACCTAACCTACCTTACCTAACCTAACTTAACCAAACTTGATTATGTTAGGTTAGATTATGTTAGGTTACGTTTAAGTTAGGTTATATAAGATTTTTCTAATTTATTACCCAAAAGTTAGGCATTTCATCTGGAACAACTATGTAAACCTAACGCACGCATGCACACACACACACACACACACACACACACACACACACACACACACACACACACACACACACACACACACACACACACACACACACAAACACACACACACACACACAAATAATATAATAAAAATACCACCAAAATAGCACACCCACACAACCTTATAACCTTAATACAACCTAAATACAATTAAACAATTAACCAGGTAGGTCAGGTCAGGTCAGGTCAGGTGTAGCTCCGTGTTGAACTTGTGTTTTTCTAGTACCACGAACCCCAATGGTACAAAAAACGTCACCATACGTAGCATAAACACTACAACTACCACGGCCTTGATAAGCAGTTAGGATGCACCCTGGGTAGGAGGTGTACTGATTATCACCCAACCTTATGCAGGAACTCAATTAGGACCCGCTCATGCTTCTTTAAATATTGCAAGTTCCCACACATCAAGGGAACAACACGATGGAGGAAGGAGACTGAAATGGGAGCAGCCCCCATTCCACACAACCAAAACAATGGGACGAGTACAGTAACCCAGCAGTACAGTAGCCCACAAGCACCAGATAATACAGTAGCCCAACAGCAGATTATCGGACAACGGCCTGTTATGAACCAACCGCCTGAACTGTCTGCAGCTGTGCACCCAAACCAGTCTGCTTTTTTAGAGACACTCACACAAAAAATGAGGGAAATGGAGCGGAAGTCACAGAAAACACTGGACCTCTTAATGGACAGACTGGAAAGACTAGAGGCAAGAGACAGGGGATGCAACCGCCTCTACCACTAGCCACCTTCATGTACACAAATATTAGGGGCCTCTATCATAAAAGTGATCTAACTAAGATCCCAATGCTAAAAGAAATGGCCCATGAAAATAACTTACTATTCCTTGCTCTCACAGAAACCCAGCTAAACAGTGATCACCTGAATGCAGAAATTAACATAGAAAATTATACTGTATTTAGAGGAGACAGGATAAACAGAAGCCACGGTGGGGTAGCAATATATATCAAGGAAGAATTAGCAGCAACAACAGAGGAAATCCTGTGTTTCTCCAATGGAACAACTGAAGTATTAGGACTTCTAATGAGACAACAAAACCTTGTACTCATATTAGTATACAGGCCTCCAAACACCACCCAGGAACAATTTCAGGAAATAACAACAAAAATTGAATCAATTCTGAGACATCTTCCCACATCAACCACAGAGATAATACTGATGGGAGATTTTAACTTCCCACTCATAGACTGGGCTGACATGAAAATAAAAGGAGGTACTATGGAAGAGAAACAGCAGGCATCAACACTTATCAGATTATTAGAAAATTACTACCTAACACAATGCAACCCTGAAAACAGGCATAATTACTCCAATACACAAAGGAGGAAGCAGAGGATTGCCCAATAGATACAGACCAGTGGTATTAACTTCTCACCTCATCAAGATATGTGAGAGAGTGATCAGGAGACAGATGGTAGACTTCTTTGAGGCCAACAGTCTTTTCAATGAAGGACAACACGGTTTCAGACAGAACCGTTCATGCCTCTCCCAGCGATATATCAGATCATAATTTGATAGAAATAAGAGTAAACCAACTAAAACCGAATAGGAGGAAAGAAACCAAGACACTTCCACAAGATGATCTGAGAAGACTAAATTTCTTCAGCGACAAAATTGATTGGGAGGCAGTTAATGGATCACTCAACACTGTTAAATGGAAGGAGATTGGAGAAGCTGGATCAACAGAGAATATGTTAGAAACATTAACAGAAGAAGTTTTCAAAACTTGCAACAAATACATACCACTAAAGAAAGATTTTGTGCGGAAAAATAACATCCCAAAAGACCGTAAAATCCTAATGAGGAAGAGGAACAAACTAATTAAAAAACTCAGACGGGATTTGACAACAGATGACAAACAAACAATTGAAAACCAAGTAGCAATAATAGAAAGGAAACTAAGAGACTCATACCAGAAAGAGAGAGAATATGAGGAAGTAAAGGCTGTCTCAGCAATAAAGCAAAACCCAAAATTCTTTTACAAATATGCAAAGAAAAACCTAAAATGCAAGACGACAATCGGTCCATTAGAAAACCAAAACGGTGAAATCAACGAAGATCCAGAAAAAATTTCCAATATACTTGAAAATCAATATATGGGAGTATTCAGTGATCCAATTATCAACATGACAATCAACTACCCAGAGGAGTTTTTCAATTGCACTGGATATGATAACAAAATAACAGACATAACATTTACACCAAATGACATAATGGGTGCTATACAGGATATTTCTTTAAATTCCTCAGCAGGGCCTGATAATATACCTGCAATACTCCTCAAAAAATGCAAGGAATCACTGGCAACACCATTATACAACATTTGGAGAGCATCGCTGGACGCTGGAAGAATACCGACAATACTCAAGAAAGGAAGGATCTCTCCGATATTCAAAGGAGGTTCAAGAGGACTCCCATCCAACTACCGACCAGTCAGTCTTACCTCTCACATCATCAAGGTGTTTGAGAGAGTGGTCAGGAAACACTTGGTTCAACACATGGAGACCACACAACAATTTAACCCACATCAACACGGGTTCCGAAGAGGGAGATCCTGCCTATCCCAGCTGCTGAACCATTACACAAATATCCTCGAGGACGTGAGTGAGGGAAAGAACGTGGATGTCATATATTTAGACTTTGCCAAGGCCTTTGATAAGGTCGATCATGGAACATTACTGCATAAACTAAAATCATTAGGTGTTGATGGTAAGCTAGGTATATGGATCCATGCATTTCTGACTGGTCGGAGACAGTATGTAGTGGTAGATGGTGCCACTTCAAAAGGATCGGAGGTGGTTAGTGGAGTGCCCCAGGGTACAGTACTCGGCCCGCTCCTGTTTCTCATTATGATAGGAGACATAGACAAAAACATATACTCCTCCAGAGTCTCCTCCTTTGCTGACGACACTCGGCTCAGCAAGAAAGTAACATCCACTGACGATACGGTAACTCTGCAACAAGATCTAGAAAAGGTATATAGCTGGGCCCAAGAAAATAATATGAAGTTCAACAAGACAAAATTTGAAGTTATAAGATACGGTAAAAATGAAGAATTAAAGGAACACAACTATAAAGTCGGAAATGAAACCATAGTGGAAAAAGAAATAGTAAGAGATCTAGGAGTATGGATGAGTAATAACTGTACCTTCAGGGAACACATATACAGAACTGTCAAGAATGGCAGGCAGATGGCTGGCTGGATCCTTCGAACATTCCAGACCAGACATCCACAACACCTCCTACCAATGTGGAATTCACTTGTAGTCTCCAGAATGGAATACTGCTGCCAGCTGTGGAGTCCCCACAAGACTGGTGAGATCCAGGCTCTGGAGCAGGTCCAGAGAGTGTTTACCAGACACCTACCACACAACCAACAAAACTACTGGCAGAGACTAAAATCATTGGAATTGTATTCCCTACAAAGAAGACGAGAGAGATATATGATCATCTATGTCTGGAAAATCCTAGAGGGCACAGTACCAAATCCCCCAACACAAAGAGGAGAAGGAATACACGGTCAGACCCATCCTAGATTTGGGAGGACCTGTACAAGGAGGTCATTGGACTGTGCCTCTCAAAGGATTAAAACTATCCAGGCAGAAAGCTTCCCCACCATCGGACCAAGACTCTTCAACTGCCTCCCAAGAACCATCAGAGATCTATCCGGATGCAGCACAGAGGCTTTCAAGAGGAGGCTGGATAAATTCCTAGAAAACATTCCAGATGAGCCTCATATACCACACGGCCCAACTACCAGAGGGGCTGGGTCAAACTCCATACTGGACCAATACCAGTATATGAAGAAGTGTGGAAGCGGCGGACCCCCAGGTTGACCGTGGTGAATACCACCTAAACTTAAACAAGAACAAGAACAAGAACAAGCTCCTGATACACTACGAAGGAATAATGAGATGCATCCAAGAAGGCGAAAATGCGGATGTCATATACCTGGACTTTGCTAAAGCTTTCGATAAGGTAGACCATGGGATCCTGCTGCATAAACTCCGAAACCATGGCATATATGGGTCACTAGGAAAGTGGCTACATAACTTCCTATCGGAGAGAACACAGAGGGTCTCAGTACATGGAGAACTATCGAAGCCAAGCAAAGTCCAGAGTGGAGTGCCGCAAGGTTCAGTACTTGGCCCACTACTGTTCCTAGTCCATATTGGCGACATTGACAAGAACCTACTCAAACTCCCACCACAACACCCTCCCGGAAATCACACGGAGGACAGGAGCTGCGGACCCTGGAACCAGTGGAGGCCCACCTCAACTGTGCCAATAACAGGCGAAATCATCCAAAGTAACCAAAGTAAGTAAGTAATTGACCCACGCGGATATTAACCAAATGTTCATTACCTTGCTTTCTCCCCTCCTCTCCCTCCCCGCCCTTTATCGTGTATATGTACCTCCTTACCAGAAAGAGCGGGATTTTGCAGTATCAGCACGGCCGCCTACAGCACAAAAAGGCGCCGGGACAACACAAAATAGAAGCGACCATCTCGATTCAACAGACTACCACCACCACAACAATCTGCAAGCTGCCGCCGCGTCCCTTTCCCTCCCCATCATCTAGACGATAACCATTACAACACATTCAAACACACTCATAACTATGATAACACTAGTGTATATTACTCTTTATGCTCTTTGTCTTCCTTTATCGAGGAAACTTGGGCAATGGAAAGTAAGCGAGTGTTTTTGTAAAGTGTCAATGAAGGGAGAAACAGACGTCTCTTCCGTAAACTTTGACAAGGAAGCATCGACAAGCGCACTTCAGCCACTGCTAGTAAAAACATGTTATTTACCTACACTAACTTAATTTTAAGCCGTTAAACGATGATTATTTTCACTATCAACTACAAACCATTGAAATTATGGATCCAAATACTTCACCCGCGCAGTCCTGGATGCTAGGTGCGAAGAGTGTAAATGTGTGTGAATAAGTGTGTATAAATGGTTATGAGTGTCTTGTTATAACTCTCCCTCCATCTTTAGGAGAAAAACAGCTCTGGTATATATCATCATCACTTGAACGCCAACCCTGTGTATCAGCCCACGAGTCTCCATGCAGCCCCCTACAGCCTCTTCCCATACCAAATAACTCCCAACAGAAACCATCGACTTACCACACCCACGAGCCTTGAGTCCAACCAATCCAACAACAGACTTATTCATTTTAATCTTTCTCCGTCTACAAAGGTACTGACATCGCCTTGATACTACTGGTGGTGAGTGAGACCATAACAGTGTGGGTTGGGTCAGGCCAATCCACAGTAAGACTCCTCGACGTGACCCATCATTATGGAATACGTTTGTTACCAAAATATGTGAAGCTTTCCAAAATAACAATGTGCTCGCCACACGCATCAATAGACTGTACTGTTTCATCTGAGTCCAACAGAAAGGTAAACACTAGGATATACGCTCACTGAATACCACACACCAGTCAGGACAGAAGGCAATCCACGGTGGCCTCAAAAACCTTCAACAACTCCGCAATGGTGTTACAAATGCTAATTGCCTTTCTACCTGTCAACTTTTTATATATATTTTGTATACATCATACACCTGTGGCGACAGTAGGCATTGGTGGAGACTTTTTGATCGTCCGCCTCCGCCTATTAGTGACTCCGGTTTAGATTTGTTATAGTGACGCTTCGATATCCTCAGGTTTTCTCTGATTCCCAGCCTTCTGCTCCTGCCGGTGTAGCAGTTTGAAGCAATGACAATAAGAAAGACTGGTCACAGTCTGCTGTTGGTCTCTCTCGAGACAGCCGGCCGTTCCCCTATGGAAGGAGCTCAGAGTTCATAGTGACCAATCTTTGGGTTGGACCGAGACCACTCACACTCAACACACCGGGACAATGAGGTCATAATCCCTCGACTTACATCCCATACCTACTCACTACTAGGTGAACAGAGGCTACACGTGAAAGGAGACTCGCCCAAATAATCTCCGTCCACCCAGGGGATCGAACCCTGGCCCCTCGGTTGTGAGCCGAGTGCGCTAACCACTACGCTAGCAGGCCGTGCGTGTGTGTGTGTGTGAGAGAGAGAGAGAGAGAGAGAGAGAGAGAGAGAGAGAGAGAGAGAGAGAGAGAGAGAGAGAGAGAGAGAGAGAGATGTATGTATGTAGGTATATAAGTATGTATGTACAAATAGACAAATTGTAAAATATGCAAATAAATATATAAGAAGGTATATTGTTTTTTTTCATTTATTTTTTTCCTCTCTCTCTTTCCTAAGGGAGCATATTTCCTACTACACCGGCCAGAGTGTATTTCCTAAGGGAGCATATTTCCTACTACACCGGCCGGAGCATATTTCCTACTACACCGGCCGGAGTGTATTTCCTAAGGGAGCATATTTCCTACTACACCGGCCGGAGTGTATTTCCTAAGGGAGCATATTTCCTACTACACCGGCCGGAGTGTATTTCCTAAGGGAGCATATTTCCTACTACACCGGCCGGAGTGTATTTCCTAAGGGAGCATATTTCCTACTACACCGGCAGTGGACACGTGCAATCCCGCTGGGACGGAGCTGCCCCAGAAAGCCAAAGTTTAACAAGGGGCTTCGCAGCAATAGTAATAATATTTCACTTTTAATTACCAAAATGATTAATTGAAATAAACTAATTGGTAAAGTTCTAGTTTACGCCCATACTCTCCCCTCACCCCCCCAACAAGCTTGGGGATCTGGTGGGAATGCGGGGTTTCGGGTGGGGTAAATGAAATGCGTCGCAAATGCGTATTTTTTGCGTAAAGGGGGTGAAATAGTCTGCCAAAAGTCTACGGAAGTCTCACTGCAGGTTTCGTAAAACACTACCATTTCAACTCCTATCCTATCCTGGGGACCTGGTGGGAATGCGGGGTTTCGGGTGGGGTACATGAAATGTGTCGCAAAGGCGTATTTTTTGCGTAAAGGGGGTGAAATAGTCTGCCATAAGTCTACGGAAGTCTCACTGCAGGGTTCGTAAAGTACTACCATTTCAACTCCTAACCTATCCTATTCTATCCTATCCAATCCTATCCTATCCTATCCAATCCTGTCCTAACCTAACCTAACCTAACCTAACCTAACCTATCCTAACTGTAGTAACATCATATAAGTACTTACATATTTTCCTAGTGACGCCAAGATGGCCCTGCTGCTTCAGAAACGTTGTTGTCGTCGTCATCAGAAGACTCGTCACTGAAGGAGGGAACCGGTGCTCCTCCAATACTTACTACAGTTAAGTTAGGTTAGGATAGGATAGGATAGGTTAGGTTAGGTTGAAATGGTAGTGCTTTACGGAACCTGCAGTGAGACTTCCGTAGACTTTTGGCAGACTATTTCACCCCCTTTACGCAAAAAATACGCATTTGCGACGCATTTCATTTACCCCACCCGAAACCCCGCATTCCCACCAGATCCCCAAGCTTGTTGGGGGGTGTGAGGGGAGAGTATGGGCGTAAACTAGAACTTTACCAAATAATTATATAGATAGATCAAATGGAAGGATATGAGAAAATAATAATAAAAAAAAAAAAATCAGTTCTAAATACTGAATCACATGTACAAATATATCAACACTCTTAGAATCATTTCAACAAAACCCATTTATTACTATTACCTTTCTATCTCCATTGTTCTCCTTCCTTGTACTTATTCCCTGGTGTCGTATCCTGCCTTCGCACACTTTGAATTAATTACACTACGCACGGTAAGGTCATAATCGCAATAATAATAACAATAACTTTCCTCCCTCACTCCTACGTAAATATCCCGCTTAGCACTAAGGAAAACGAGCATAAGAAAATACTTTGTTTACATTATTTTATTCTTATATTATTCATTAAAAGGTTGTAACTATGATAATAGACTCGTTTTATTGTTATTATTGTATTGGAGAGAAGAGAGTAAAGGAAAGGAATGTTTGGTGATGTGAAGTTGTGAACACGCACCAGCGAGAACCAGGATTGAACTAAACATTTTTTTGAACCTTCAGGAGCTAGGTAGCAATAGACCATATATATAGTTTTCCTAGGGTAGGGTTAACGAATAAACCTTCTTCCCTACCACACAGGTTCACCCCCCAGTGCCACACACACACACCTGTCCCTTTTTTGACGTGTTCACCTGTAGTGTATGATTTTATTTGGAACAGTATTATATTATTCTTGTTGTGTTTTCAAAAGGAACAAGTTTTGAACTCTGAAAGTGAGATTAAGTTAGGCAGTGTTAAGACCAGGAAAAGGTTGTGTTTCAAAATGATTGTGTGTTTAGCGAAGTGAAATTTAACGTGTGGTGTCCAACAGTATTACTGAAGTTTCTTGTGCCAAATAAACTGAACGTGTCACTCAGAATACCAACGTGTGTGTAACATTATTGGGTTTATTGTCATTTTTTTTGTGTTCTTTCTTTTTATTGTTGCTGATTTAACAAATGAATAATTGTATCATATGGTAAATGGTGAAAAAAAAGGTTGTAATCAAATACTACACAATGATATGAAAATTAAGTTTCTCTTTTGGCAAATAATAAGTATACAAAATTATAAGTTATTTCATTAGTGACATGTGTCTTATTGTATCATTGTACAACTTGTTAGGCACAGCACCATGTCTGAATTAACTCTTGTCTCATGAACAAAGGAATAGATTTTACATGTACAGTATTTATCGTACATGGTAAAATTATGTTTACATTACGCCAACGGTCCAGGAACACAAAACTCACGTCAATTGAGAGGTACATGTGTGTGTGTATAATGTTGAGTGTGCCAACAAAAAAATACTTGTACTACACACAGGGTTCTCTCACTCTTTCTTGACAGGGCAGGAAAAAAAACATTTGTACAACTTGAGACTTCCATTTTCCATAACTTTTCTATTACTTCATGGGCTATCAGAGACACTTATATTTTCTTTTCTTCGGAGGTCAGCAACTAATTCTAGTGCAACACCTTCGCTAGAGATCACCGCTGCACACCACTGTGATGCCTCGTGTATTGAAACACTGAGAAATTGTTCTAAAGGAGATAAGGTGGCCATGAGAGCAGAGGGTGTTGTTGTAAGTTGAATGTGATGAGGCAGAGGATGGGAAAGGAAGTGAGACATCAATGAAAGGTTTTGAAACACAGAGGGTGTTGTTGTAAGTTGAATGTGATGAGGCAGAGGATGGGAAAGGAAGTGAGACATCAATGAAAGGTTTTGAAACACAGAGGGTGTTTTTGTAAGTTGAATGTGATGAGGCAGAGGATGGGAAAGGAAGTGAGACATCAATGAAAGGTTTTGAAACACAGAGGGTGTTATTGTAAGTTGAATGTGATGAGGCAGAGGATGGGAAAGGAAGTGAGACATCAATGAAAGGTTTTGAAACACAGAGGGTGTTGTTGTAAGTTGAATCTGATGAGGCACAGGATGGGAAAGGAAGTGAGACATCAATGAAAGGTTTTGAAACACAGAGGGTGTTGTTGTAAGTTGAATGTGATGAGGCAGAGGATGGGAAAGGAAGTGAGACATCAATGAAAGGTTTTGAAACACAGAGGGTGTTATTGTAAGTTGAATGTGATGAGGCAGAGGATGGGAAAGGAAGTGAGACATCAATGAAAGGTTTTGAAACACAGATATATTAACTCACTCACTCACTACAACCATTGCCACCCAGAGCCAGTAGCAGCAGCAGCACATTGTTCACATAACACAACCTCAGAAGTGGGTCTTCATGTGCTTGATAATGACAGCCCTTGTCTTGAATTGCTTCCCACAAACATCACACTTGAACTTTCTCAGGTCAGAGTGTGTCACATTGTGGCTGGTAAGGTGAGAACTTGTAGTGAATCTCTTCCCACATTCTTCACATTCATAATTCTTAACACCAGTGTGTGTAAGGATGTGTTTAGTGAGGGTAGACTTGTCAGTGAATCTCTTCCCACATTCTTCACATTTATAATTCTTAACACCAGTGTGTGTAAGGATGTGTTTAGTGAGGGTAGACTTCTCAGTGAATCTCTTCCCACATTCTTCACATTGATAATTCTTAACACCAGTGTGTGTAAGGATGTGTTTAGTGAGGGTAGACTTGTGAGTGAATCTCTTCCCACATTCTTCACATTCATAATTCTTAACACCAGTGTGTGTAAGGATGTGTTTAGTGAGGGTAGGCTTCTGAGTGAATCTCTTCCCACATTCTTCACATTGATAATTCTTAACACCAGTGTGTGTAAGGATGTGTTGAGTGAGGTGAAACTTGTGAGTGAATCTCTTCCCACATTCTTCACATTTATAATTCTTAACACCAGTGTGTGTAAGGATGTGTTTAGTGAGGGTAAACTTCTGAGTGAATCTCTTCCCACATTCTTCACATTCATAATTCTTAACACCAGTATGTGTAAGGATGTGTTTAGTGAGGGTAAACTTCTGAGTGAATCTCTTCCCACATTCTTCACATTCATAATTTTTAACACCAGTGTGTGTAAGGATGTGTTTAGTGAGGGTAGACTTCTCAGTGAATCTCTTCCCACATTCTTCACATTCATAATTCTTAACACCAGTGTGTGTAAGGATGTGTTTAGTGATGGTAGACTTGTGAGTGAATCTCTTCCCACATTCTTCACATTTATAATTCTTAACACCAGTGTGTGTAAGGATGTGTTTAGTGATGGTAGACTTGTGAGTGAATCTCTTCCCACATTCTTCACATTTATATTTCTTAACACCAGTGTGTGTAAGGATGTGTTTAGTGAGGTTACACTTGTAAGTGAATCTCTTCCCACATTCTTCACATTTATAATTCTTAACACCAGTGTGTGTAAGGATGTGTTGAGTGAGGGTAGGCTTCTGAGTGAATCTCTTCCCACATTCTTCACATTTATAATTCTTAACACCAGTGTGTGTAAGGATGTGTTTAATGAGGGTAGACTTCTGAGTGAATATCTTCCCACATTCTTCACATTTATAATTCCTAATACCAGTGTGTGTAAGGATGTGTTTAGTGAGTCCTTTCTTATTCTTGAAAGTGTTGCCACACTCTCTACACTCAAACTTTCTCTCTCCTTTGTGGATGGAGTTGCCTGCCTCAGGGTGATTCTTCTGATCACACCTGAACTTCCTCACACCTGAGACAGACTGCTGGTGTTGCTCCTCACTACTCATGTTGCTGTCCTGGCGTGCAGTCCCCACTGCAACACTACTTCTGGCAGCACACCAGATGAGTGAAGTCAGGTGTTGTTGCAGGAAGCCTCAGGGAAGCTGAGTGAGCGAGGGTCCTCCAACACTGTTCAGCAAGATGATGGAGACTTTCTTGATCTTCACGCGGCACCAGTCAGGACCGGCACCCTGGAGGTGGCGGTGCCGTTACATTTGTGCTGCTCCAACGGACCTGGAAATGACATTAGGCTCTAAATGTTATATTTTGCAAACACACCAGAAATGTGCTCACTAAATCCTTGGATGTAGCCGTGTTCCAGCCTTGCAGTGCAGGCAACCCTCATTACCTGTATGGCTTACATTCCACAAAACTTTATTACATTTATTTAATTTACGACTCCTGTCTACCGTCTTATGTAGTGTTGAACACTCACACACACACACACACACACACAGAAAAAAAATATACATTAATAAAATATTAGAATAACACATTTAGAATAGTAAATAGAGAGAAAGATAATTTATAATAACTTTTAGGAGAAAAAATAATTAATTATAACAGAGACGAGTGAAAGATTTAACTTAAAACTAACTTAACTCAACCTAAGTTATAACTAACCTAACCTAACTTAACCAAACTTGATTATGTTAGGTTACGTTTAAGTTGTTATATAAGATTTTTCTAATTTATTACCCAAAAGTTAGGCATTTCATCTGGAACAACTATGTAAACTTAACGCACGCACGCACACACACACACACACACGCACACACGCACACACACACACACACACACACACACACTTACACACACACACACACACACACACACACACACACACACACACACACACACACAAATAATAAAATAAAAATACCACCAAAATAGCACACCCACACAACCTTACAACCTTAATACAACCTAAATACAATTAAACAATTAACCAGGTAGCAGGTCAGGTCAGATCAGGTCAGGTGTAGCTCCGTGTTGAACTTGTGTTTTTCTAGTACCACGAACCCCAATGGTACAAAAAACGTCACCATACGTAGCATAAACACTACAAGGATTCGTTAGTGAAGTGAGAAACCAAGTGATAACAGTGTGTGTCGAGAAATAAGCACAAATCAAGTAACCAACCACGAAATAGCGGACGCGCGGAATGTAAACACCACGAAATGGCGGACGCGCGGAATGTAAACACTACGAAATGGCGGACGCGCGGAATGTAAACACCACAAACACACGTCACTGCAGCACATGTGGACTTGACACGGATATCAAATTCACAATCCAGTGTGAAGAATGCAAGAATTGGATACATTACTTGTGCAGCGGACTACCCTTATATCTGCTGTTGGGCCTGGCAAGCACGACACGTAAGTACACGTGTGAAACATGTACCTTTGGGAAATATGCTGACCCCGAGTGGACAGCTGAGGCGAGTGACGCAATAGACAGAATGAGGAAGGAGAAATTCCCACAAATAACTCCAAGCCTTACCAACACTGGCCTTAGTAACCCTCAAACACCTCCACCACTAAGTCCTCCATGTCTAACCCAGGACACTGATATAAACACAGCTAATCCCCCGCCTAGAGAGATTGAAATAACAGTTCCACTCAGTAACTCCCCTGAGGACATCAACTTAAGCCAAATCTCAGACCTAACTCAAACACAATCAAATAATGGAACTGACACATCAGCCTCAAGTGGAGAAACCATACCAGCTGGGCAGCAAACAACACATAGTAGTAGAAGTAGCCCCCACAATCAACTCAGCAAATAACCCAGAACACAGTACCACCCAAAGTCCCCAAAAACCAACCAAAATGTGCCCACATTACAAGAAAAATTCATACAGATATGGGTTAAGAGGCATTGGATGTAGCTACAGCCACCCAAGGGCATGCCCTACACTAATGAACCACGGCCTTGATAAGCAGTTAGGATGCACCCTGGTAGGAGGTGTACTGATTATCACCCAACCTTATGCAGGAACTCAATTAGGACCCGCTCATGCTTCTTTAAATATTGCAAGTTCCCACACATCAAGGGAACAACACGATGGAGGAAGGAGACTGAAATGGGAGCAGCCCCCATTCCACACAACCAAAACAATGGGACGAGTACAGTAACCCAGCAGTACAGTAGCCCACAAGCACCAGATAATACAGTAGCCCAACAGCAGATTATCGGACAACGGCCTGTTATGAACCAACCGCCTGAACTGTCTGCAGCTGTGCACCCAAACCAGTCTGCTTTTTTAGAGACACTCACACAAAAAATGACGGAAATGGAGCGGAAGTCACAGAAAACACTGGACCTCTTAATGGACAGACTGGAAAGACTAGAGGCAAGAGACAGGGGATGCAACCGCCTCTACCACTAGCCACCTTCATGTACACAAATATTAGGGGCCTCTATCATAAAAGTGATCAAACTAAGATCCCAATGCTAAAAGAAATGGCCCATGAAAATAACTTACTATTCCTTGCTCTCACAGAAACCCAGCTAAACAGTGATCACCTGAATGCAGAAATTAACATAGAAAATTATACTGTATTTAGAGGAGACAGGATAAACAGAAGCCACGGTGGGGTAGCAATATATATCAAGGAAGAATTAGCAGCAACAACAGAGGAAATCCTGTGTTTCTCCAATGGAACAACTGAAGTATTAGGACTTCTAATGAGACAACAAAACCTTGTACTCATATTAGTATACAGGCCTCCAAACACCACCCAGGAACAATTTCAGGAAATAACAACAAAAATTGAATCAATTCTGAGACATCTTCCCACATCAACCACAGAGATAATACTGATGGGAGATTTTAACTTCCCACTCATAGACTGGGCTGACATGAAAATAAAAGGAGGTACTATGGAAGAGAAACAGCAGGCATCAACACTCATCAGATTATTAGAAAATTACTACCTAACACAATGCAACCCTGAAAACAGGCATAATTACTCCAATACACAGAGGAGGAAGCAGAGGATTGCCCAATAGATACAGACCAGTGGTATTAACTTCTCACCTCATCAAGATATGTGAGAGAGTGATCAGGAGACAGATGGTAGATTTCTTTGAGGCCAACAGTCTTTTCAATGAAGGACAACACGGTTTCAGACAGAACCGTTCATGCCTCTCCCAGCTCCTGATACACTACGAAGGAATAATGAGATGCATCCAAGAAGGCGAAAATGCGGATGTCATATACCTGGACTTTGCTAAAGCTTTCGATAAGGTAGACCATGGGATCCTCCTGCATAAACTCCGAAACCATGGCATATATGGGTCACTAGGAAAGTGGCTACATAACTTCCTATCGGAGAGAACACAGAGGGTCTCAGTACATGGAGAACTATCGAAGCCAAGCAAAGTCCAGAATGGAGTGCCGCAAGGTTCAGTACTTGGCCCACTACTGTTCCTAGTCCATATTGGCGACATTGGCAAGAACCTACTCAAACTCCCACCACAACACCCTCCCGGAAATCACACGGAGGACAGGAGCTGCGGACCCTGGAACCAGTGGAGGCCCACCTCAACTGTGCCAATAACAGGCGAAATCATCCAAAGTAACCAAAGTAAGTAAGTAATTGAACCACGCGGATATTAACCAAATGTTCATTACCTTGCTTTCTCCCCTCCTCTCCCTCCCCGCCCTTTATCGTGTATATGTACCTCCTTACCAGAAAGAGCGGGATTTTGCAGTATCAGCACGGTCGCCTACAGCACAAAAAGGCGCCGGGACAACACAAAATAGAAGCGACCATCTCGATTCACCAGACTACCACCACCACAACAATCTGCAAGCTGCCGCCGCGTCCCTTTCTCTCCCCATCATCTAGACGATAACCATTACAACACATTCAAACACACTCATAACTATGATAACACTATTGTATATTACTCTTTATGCTCTTTGTCTTCCTTTATCGAGGAAACTTGGGCAATTGAAAGTAAGCGAGTGTTTTTGTAAAGTGTCAAAGAAGGGAGAAACAGACGTCTCTTCCGTAAAGTTTGACAATGAAGCATCGACAAGCGCACTTCAGCCACTGCTAGTAAAAACATGTTATTTACCTATACTAACTTAATTTTAAGCCGTTAAACGATGATTATTTTCACTATCAACTACAAACCATTGAAATTATGGATCCAAATACTTCACCCACGCGGTCCTGGATGCTAGGTGCGAGGAGTGTAAATGTGTGAATAAGTGTGTATAAATGGTTATGAGTGTCTTGTTATAACTCTCCCTCCATCTTTAGGAGAAAAACAGCTCTGGTATATATCATCATCACTTGAACGCCAACCCTGTGTATCAGCCTACGAGTCTCCATGCAGCCCCTTACAGCCTCTTCCCATACCAAATAACTCCCAACAGAAACCATCGACTTACCACACCCACGAGCCTTGAGTCCAACCAATCCAACAACAGACTTATTGATTTTAATCTTTCTCCGTCTACAAAGGTACTGACATCGCCTTGATACTACTGGTGGTGAGTGAGACCATAACAGTGTGGGTTGGGTCAGGCCAATCCACAGTAAGACTCCTCGACGTGACCCATCATTATGGAATACGTTTGTTACCAAAATATGTGAAGCTTTCCAAAATAACAATGTGCTCGCCACACGCATCAATAGACTGTACTGTTTCATCTGAGTCCAACAGTAAGGTAAACACTAGGATATACGCTCACTGAATACCACACACCAGTCAGGACAGAAGGCAACCCACGGTGGCCTCAAAAACCTTCAACAACTCCGCAATGGTGTTACAAATGCTAATTGCCTTTCTACCTGTCAACTTTTTATATATATTTTGTATACATCATACACCTGTGGCGACAGTAGGCATTGGTGGAGGCTTTTTGATCGTCCGCCTCCGCCTATTAGTGACTCTGGTTTAGATTTGTTATAGTGACGCTTCGATATGCTCAGGTTTTCTCTGATTCCCAGCCTTCTGCTCCTGCCGGTGTAGCAGTTTGAAGCAATGACTATAAGAAAGATTGGTCACAGTCTGCTGCTGGTCTCTCACGAGACAGCCGGCCGTTCCCCTATGGAAGGAGCTCAGAGTTCATAGTGACCAATCTTTGGGTTGGACCGAGACCACTCACACACAACACACCGGGACAACGAAGTCACAACCCCTCCACTTACATCCCGTACCTACTCACTGCTAGGTGAACAGAGGCTACACGTGAAAGGAGACTCGCCCAAATAATCTCCGTCTGCCCAGGGGATCGAAGCCTGGCCTCTCGGTTGTGAGCCGAGTGCGCTAACCACTACGCTAGCATGCCGTGTGTGTGAGAGAGAGAGAGAGAGAGCAGCGGGTAGTGTGTAGTCTTGTAGCAGCGACACTCCTACATTCTAACATTCCAACACACCCAGCAGCTGAGCCTATAATTGTTTTCCTGGGGACCACGTCCGGGGTCCAGATCAACTCCTTGACCTCGCCTCACCTGTAACCCCCAGGCCAATATAAGCAGCCACACACACACACACACTGGTCAGTCCTCACTCAGTCATCAGACAGCCTAACACAGTTCACGGTGGGGGAGCCAAGCCTCGTGACTCCCCTCACACATCACTCACCATCTCTCTCCAATGTACAGCAATCTGTATATCAACCAACTCTGTATTCAACCAACTCATGCATCAATAAACTACAAAAACCAAAGGCCGGTGTTGTTCTAACCCTTATGTAGCCGACACATCCTCCGCTAGTCTCAGGCTGTTCCACACACACACCTGTTCCCTCTTTGACGTGTTCACCTGTAGAGTATGATATTATTTGGAACAGTATTACCGTATTTGATGGCTCATAAAACGCACCTTTTCTCCAAAAAAAAGTCTCAGGAAATGAGCCTGCGTCCTATGAGGCCAAGGTTCAGCATTGAGGCAGGATTAGTACGTAGGCTACTAGCAAATTTTAAAGTTTTTAAATGCAAAATATTGGGATCTAATAATGATCTAAATGCAGGTGAGAGTCTTCAAATGTGAAATCCTTCACTTCATATTCAGAGCTTAAATCCGATCATTTATTTATTTTTTCATTTCAATGTCTGCCAAAACTGGGTGCGTCTTATGAGCCATCAAATACGGTATATTATTCTTGTTGTGTTTTCAAAAGGAACAAGTTTTGAACTCTGAAAGTGAGATTAAGTTAGGCAGTGTTAAGACCAGGAAAAGGTTGTGTTTCAAAATGATTGTGTTTAGCGAAGTGAAATTTAACGTGTGGTGTCCAACAGTATTACTGAAGTTTCTTGTGCCAAATAAACTGAACGTGTCACTCAGAATACCAACGTGTGTGTAACATTATTGGGTTTATTGTCATTTTTTTTGTGTTCTTTCTTTTTATTGTTGCTGATTTAACAAATGAATAATTGTATCATATGGTAAATGGTGAAAAAAAAGGTTGTAATCAAATACTACACAATGATATGAAAATTAAGTTTCTCTTTTGGCAAATAATAAGTATACAAAATTATAAGTTATTTCATTAGTGACATGTGTCTTATTGTATCATTGTACAACTTGTTAGGCACAGCACCATGTCTGAATTAACTCTTGTCTCATGAACAAAGGAATAGATTTTACATGTACAGTATTTATCGTACATGGTAAAATTATGTTTACATTACGCCAACGGTCCAGGAACACAAAACTCACGTCAATTGAGAGGTACATGTGTGTGTGTATAATGTTGAGTGTGCCAACAAAAAAATACTTGTACTACACACAGGGTTCTCTCACTCTTTCTTGACAGGGCAGGAAAAAAAATATTTGTACAACTTGAGACTTCCATTTTCCATAACTTTTCTATTACTTCATGGGCTATCAGAGACACTTATATTTTCTTTTCTTCGGAGGTCAGGAACTAATTCTAGTGCAACACCTTCGCTAGAGATCACCGCTGCACACCACTGTGATGCCTCGTGTATTGAAACACTGAGAAATTGTTCTAAAGGAGATAAGGTGGCCATGAGAGCAGAGGGTGTTGTTGTAAGTTGAATGTGATGAGGCAGAGGATGGGAAAGGAAGTGAGACATCAATGAAAGGTTTTGAAACACAGAGGGTGTTGTTGTAAGTTGAATGTGATGAGGCACAGGATGGGAAAGGAAGTGAGACATCAATGAAAGGTTTTGAAACACAGAGGGTGTTGTTGTAAGTTGAATGTGATGAGGCAGAGGATGGGAAAGGAAGTGAGACATCAATGAAAGGTTTTGAAACACAGAGGGTGTTATTGTAAGTTGAATGTGATGAGGCAGAGGATGGGAAAGGAAGTGAGACATCAATGAAAGGTTTTGAAACACAGAGTGTGTTATTGTAAGTTGAATGTGATGAGGCAGAGGATGGGAAAGGAAGTGAGACATCAATGAAAGGTTTTGAAACACAAAGGGTGTTGTTGTAAGTTGAATGTGATGAGGCAGAGGATGGGAAAGGAAGTGAGACATCAATGAAAGGTTTTGAAACACAGAGGGTGTTGTTGTAAGTTGAATGTGATGAGGCACAGGATGGGAAAGGAAGTGAGACATCAATGAAAGGTTTTGAAACACAGAGGGTGTTATTGTAAGTTGAATGTGACGAGGCAGAGGATGGGAAAGGAAGTGAGACATCAATGAAAGGTTTTGAAACACAGAGGGTGTTATTGTAAGTTGAATGTGATGAGGCAGAGGATGGGAAAGGAAGTGAGACATCAATGAAAGGTTTTGAAACACAGAGGGTGTTGTTGTAAGTTGAATGTGATGAGGCACAGGATGGGAAAGGAAGTGAGACATCAATGAAAGGTTTTGAAACACAGAGGGTGTTATTGTAAGTTGAATGTGATGAGGCAGAGGATGGGAAAGGAAGTGAGACATCAATGAATGGTTTTGAAACACAGAGGGTGTTATTGTAAGTTGAATGTGATGAGGCACAGGATGGGAAAGGAAGTGAGACATCAATGAAAGATTTTGAAACACAGAGTGTGTTATTGTAAGTTGAATGTGATGAGGCACAGGATGGGAAAGGAAGTGAGACATCAATGAAAGGTTTTGAAACACAGAGGGTGTTGTTGTAAGTTGAATGTGATGAGGCAGAGAATGGGAAAGGAAGTGAGACATCAATGAGAGGTTTTGAAACACAGATATATTAACTCACTCACTCACTACAACCATTGCCACCCAGAGCCAGTAGCAGCAGCAGCACATTGTTCACATAACACAACCTCAGAAGTGGGTCTTCATGTGCTTGATAATGACATACCTTGTCTTGAACTGCTTCCCACAAACATCACACTTGAACTTTCTCAGGTCAGAGTGTGTCACATAGTGCTGGGTAAGATGAGAACTTGTAGTGAATCTCTTCCCACATTCTTCACATTCATAATTCCTAACACCAGTGTGTGTAAGGATGTGTTGAGTGAGGGATGACTTCTGAGTGAATCTCTTCCCACATTCTTCACATTTATAATTCTTAACACCAGTGTGTGTAAGGATGTGTTCAGTGAGGTGAGACTTGTGAGTGAATCTCTTCCCACATTCTTCACATTCATAATTCTTAACACCAGTGTGTGTAAGGATGTGTTTAGTGAGGTTAGACATGTCAGTGAATCTCTTCCCACATTCTTCACATTCATAATTCTTAATACCAGTGTGTGTAAGGATGTGTTTAGTGAGGGTAGACTTGTAAGTGAATCTCTTCCCACATTCTTCACATTTATAATTCTTAACACCAGTGTGTGTAAGGATGTGTTGAGTGAGGTTATACTTGTCAGTGAATCTCTTCCCACATTCTTCACATTTATAATTCCTAACACCAGTGTGTGTAAGGATGTGTTTAGTGAGGGTAGACTTTTGAGTGAATCTCTTCCCACATTCTTCACATTTATAATTCTTAACACCAGTGTGTGTAAGGATGTGTTGATTGAGGTTAGACTTGTAAGTGAATCTCTTCCCACATTCTTCACATTCATAATTCCTAACACCAGTGTGTGTAAGGATGTGTTGATTGAGGTGAGACTTCTGAGTGAATCTCTTCCCACATTCTTCACATTTATAATTCCTAACACCAGTGTGTGTAAGGATGTGTTGATTGAGGTTAGACTTGAGAGTGAATCTCTTCCCATATTCTTCACATTTATAATTCTTAACACCAGTGTGTGTAAGGATGTGTTTAGTGAGTCCTTTCTTATTCTTGAAAGTCTTGCCACACTCTCTACACTCAAACTTTCTCTCTCCTTTGTGGATGGAGTTGCCTGCCTCAGGGTGATTCTTCTGATCACACCTGAACTTCCTCACACCTGAGACAGACTGCTGGTGTTGCTCCTCACTACTCATGTTGCTGTCCTGGCATGCAGTCCCCACTGCAACACTACTTCTGGCAGCACACCAGATGAGTGAAGTCAGGTGTTGTTGCAGGAAGCCTCAGGGAAGCTGAGTGAGCGAGGGTCCTCCAACACTGTTCAGCAAGATGATGGAGACTTTCTTGATCCTCACGCGGCACCAGTCAGGACCGGCACCCTGGAGGTGGCAGTGCCGTTACACTTGTGCTGCTCCAACGGACCTGGAAACGACATTAGGCTCTAAATGTTATATTTTGCAAACACACCAGAAATGTGCTCACTAAATCCTTGGGTGTAGCCGTGTTCCAGCCTTGCAGTGCAGGCAACCCTCATTACCTGTATGGCTTACATTCCACAAAACTTTATTACATTTATTTAATTTACGACTCCTGTCTACCGTCTTATGTAGTGTTGAACACAACAAACACACGCACACACACACACACACAGACACACACACACACACACACACACACAGACACACACACACACACATAGTTACATAAACCTGTTTGCGGATGATGCAAAATTAATGAGGAAAGTTGAAAATGTGAACGACTGTATGATGCTGCAAAATGATTTAAACAAAATCAATAGTTGGAGTGGATTTGGGCGTGACTGTTACAGAGGACACACACACACACACACACACACACAGAGCAAAATATATACATTAATAAAATATTAGAATAACACATTTAGAATAGTAAATAGAGAGAAAGATAATTTATAATAACTTTTAGGAAAAAAATAATTAATTATAACAGACGAGAGAAAGATTTAACTTAAAACTAACTTAACTTTACTCAACCTAACCAAACCTAACTTATAACCATAGACTACACTATACTTGACTGGACACTCGCGACAATCGCTGACAGACTATATTACATTTCGATCCTATAGATTCCGCTGCTATGAGTGATTATTTATTTATTTTATTTGGTTTCTGTTTAGAGGTCTATGCCTCACAGCCATGGTGGACCACCGCTGCACCACTGTGGTGCCCGACCACAGCAGTTCCTCCCAGTAAACAACTTAGCATCACAAGCCCGGGCGGAGACCCGATCTGCCGACCTAGCGAATGCAAGGCCAGCGCGCTACCATTGTACTAGCCAGGAGGCCGTATATTTTTATTTATGGGAGATTTGTTTTCTCCCCCCTGAAAGCGGGTCACAAACCCCGTCTGAGATCAGGTACCTCATAACTGTTTGGTGAACAGGGACCACACACTTATAAGAGACTTAGTCCATATATCTCCTACCCGGCGCGGGGATCGAGCCCGCGACTTCTCGCTTGTGAGGCGAGCGTCCTAACCACTAGACCACCGGGTGATGACAGATATTACTTCATATATCAGTTCATATTCTACTTAGGACATTGTATTTCATGTCTTTACAATCAGTAATGATTGCTGAACCTTGGCTGAACCTAAAAAATTATTTTACATATTTTGCAAATAGGAAATTACCATAAAGATTACAAGTTTGAGTGAAAAATCGTGTGGGAGTTGTGTATAAAGCATATTGTTTATAGCAAAATTTTCTGGCAAATTCGCAATAATTTGAAATAAAACATCACATTGTGAAATCACCATTCCTGAATATTATTTGATTGTGATCAAATATCATATTATCGTTATATCGGCTTAGGAATGAATTTTTCACAACAATTCGTGGCGCGTAGCTGACAAAACTCAACTGAGTGTGTAACGGTGAGACGTCCGTTGGTCTGTCAGAGTCAGTCAGTCACTGCCAGTGCAACCAGAAGGACGTACTACTGTAGCTACTAGCTGGACAGCAGACTCGTTTTAGCAGTAAGTATCCAACATTTGGTTAATGAAATGTCTGATTTATAAGATTTTAGGAGCATTTCAGTACTAAATTCATATAAAACTTCCTGTAGAAATTGAACGTAGAACGGTTGATAAACGGTGGATGATGAAACTTTAGTAGCGGTCATTATTTGATCATGGCTACCATCACCACTGTTATGTATTTAAAAATGACCTTGCGAATTTAACAAATAGATACATATCACGGTCATGGTCTAACCAAGTTAGTTAGACCATGATTTACCACGGTCACCTCAAGACCAATGGAATCCGTTAATTCAAAATTCGAATCTAGCTACCTACTCCTCATCCCACCCACCAGGCACCCCCCACCACACACACACTAGACGGTGGGGAAGAAGGCCTACATTACCCTTCACCTACTTTGTGCCACATTACTTGCTTCGCCTTGAGTGTCTGGGACTCCCTAATCAACAACAAGGGGAGGAGGAATAAGTAAGTCAAGTTTATTTATATTACAGTACCATTTTTTTTTTCTTTGATGGGATAAACAGCATCGGTAGATACATACATATTTGATATCTTACTGTGTGAGTGCTTACACACATGCATTAGTTTTTTTTTTTTTTTTATTCTTCGAACGAATAGATGCTACAGACTAGTAGGTAATATAACTATAGGAATTAATCCATTAATTTATAAATTTAATTGTACTTCTGAATTTTTATTTTTTCGGATGGTTATTTATTTTTATTTGTATAATTTTTTGTTCACTTGTAATGTGTTAACATTCACATTTTATTTCAGGTATTTTGGTTGTGACAACCATAAGGACACATTCCTGCAGATCCTTGTTGGCTTGGCAAGGAAGTTCCCAGAGTTTGAGGTGGCACAGTGCTGTGATGGGCACTGTAATCACCAAGATTCTCCCCGTCGTGGGGGGCAACCTTTTCAATGGTTTTGGCTCCAGCTTGTGCAGGGACACAAACTCTGATGTTCACGCAAAGTTGCTCTCCAAACGCCAGGCCACCGGCGACTGTGTGAGGGATACTAGAAGCCATGACCAAATGAAAAGGCAGAAGCTCCAGGGGCAGAAAAAATAGGTGATGGGGGAGATAATGACTGCGTCTTACAAGCAAGTAATTTGTGTCTCTCTTCAAAGGAGTTATACTTACTGCTACTGCAGAGTGTTTTTTTTTCTGTGCAACAAAGATATTTCTCCTCCTGCAAGACAATGACTTGTGCTTTTCTTCAAGGGAGTTATACTTACTGCTACTGCAGACAGTGGTTTTTTTTTCTTCTGTGCAACAAAGATATTTCTCCCTCTGCAAGACGGTGACTTGTGTCTCTCTGGGCGCAAGTAGGCTAATTTTTTGAGAGTGAGGCCATCGTCAGGCGTGTCAACCTGGTGTGTCTTTTTCGATACACCTTGGAGGAGGTGGCAGAGGAGATGCAGACCGCCAGGGAGCAGCTGGTCATGGAGGACACTCGGGTGGTTCAGATGTTGATTGGGGAGCTCTCTGGTGTAGTCTATGGTATTGCATATTAATATGGACTACATTGGCTATGTATGTATGCGTTTTCAGTTTAAAATTCCAATATTCCTGGAAATTATTGCAAATATGGTGTTTTTATTGGTGTCAGGATTTAATAATTGTCGCCCACCAATGACGTATATTGACTAATTTGTTTTTGTTGCTCATAAACATATTCTTCACATCACTCTGAGGTGTTTGCTTTTTGTTTGAGGTTTCTATGATGATTTTAAGTATTTTATTCAAATAAAACAAACAAAAAATCGCCTCAGGAACCATTTGCGAAAGACCCAATTTCAAGTACACAGTCACGTATGGTGTATTCTATGGTATTGCATATTAATATAGACTACATGGGCTATACATGTGTACCGAGTACAACGGGCCAACTATCATTACGGTGATTCCTTTGCGGAATCACCGGTAAATCCTCGTATTCTCGACGCTCGTTAAGATACCTTGTTATGGTTAGAGTAGGTACTACTAGCGAAAGAGGATGATGGGAAAAACGCGTGACGTCACTGGAACTGAGGATATATATACCGGTCTGGGCGGGAGGTCAGTCACTAGTGTTCCGTGACCCCGCTCCAGACAGCTGCCGAGAGGACCAGCAAAAGACTCGTCTTTCGGTTGGTGTTTGACGAAGACTGCATGTGGAGTTGCTTCTCAAACAAGGACGACGGCCAGAAGGACCCAGTGACTCTCAAACAATATTTGTGGCGTGAGTGTATTTTGGTCGTTTTTCCATCAGTTCCCTCACGTATAGTTAGGTAGGATAGAATAGGAATATTTGTGTTAAGGTATATGTTTATGTTTGTGTCGCTAAGGGTGGATAAGCATTTGTAAGAGCACCACCACGGATATAGCGAGTACTTTATTTACTTTTATTCATCATTAAAGTTGTCCATTATTTTTATATTCGTTTTCTGTTCGTAAAACAACGTCGGACCCTCGGTACAGTGGTTGCAGCGGTGTAGATGCAAATTACGCATCAGCCCACGTTGTCCGGAGGACGCTACAGTGTGCTAGTTAAGTAGGTAATTAGCCCCCCTGCCAGTTAATTTTTTATTCCCTTACAGAGTAGTGATTGGTGATTAGAATAGTTACGTAGAGTTAATAGTGATGCATTGTTTTCTTTTTTTAAGTGTTAGTGATAGTGTTAGTGGACTAATACGCTCAAAGTCTCCTCTGCGGGCACCTATCCCCAGATTGTTAAGTGAGTCGCGGTCTTCGGATCGCCGGGCGTCCTTCCCCCCTCCAATTAAATTTTAATTATGAATTCTCAGATAGACTTGTTAGGCGACTCGTGGTTTCCCCAGGAGGAAATAACAGAAGTGGGTGAACAAGCGCTTGGTGGAGCAATAAAACCAGAGTGTTCAGAAGTCGGTCATCACGATCAGAGGAAGATGGAGTCCTTTATTATTCTAAACAGAAAAGAGATAACACCTTGCTCGATTCGTTGGTGGTGCCCACGGTAATAAAACTGAAAGCCCATGCTATGTTTTTTAAATTGAAACGTCGGATGAGTGTGACGCGGGAGTTAGGGATATTAACTTATACGTGAGGGCGACTATGGTGGTGCCAAATACACACTCCTCCACTTCGAGGGTGGACGAGGCAGTTACTACTACAACCATCATTACAACCATCACCTCACTGTCAACGGCTACACAATCCACCGTGCCGAGGACAAGTTAACACTAGTTGTGGGTGATGGAGGTTCTATAGTCGACATGAGCGAGATCGTGTTTTCTTCCGAGGATGAGGATGACACGGAGGATACCACGCAGAGCCCGAAGGCCTGGGAGGAATTCCTAGAGGAGTGTTGAGAGGGAGAGATGGTAGTAAGTAGACCCCTGGGTGGTTAAAGGAAAGGTTACTGCCTATAAAAACTCTTTTGCAGCGGCGAGGAGATGCCGAACTGGTACACTGGTCCCGCAGCTGAAGCAGTGATCACCGCAATCCTGGGGGCTCTGGACTCTGCCCCAGGGAAAGGACCTGGATGTTACCCCCCCAAGGACGAAGGCTTGGTGAAGCCCCGCTGAGGATCACCACCCTGCTCAGTTTGCCAGGACTGGTGGGAGTTGGCTTCACCTATTCCGACCAGGAGGTCGAGTCACGTCTGACTCGGAAGTCTTGCATAGAGACCAGAAGAAAGAAGAAGAAGAAGAAGAAGACCGGTCCCGACTTATGTTGATAATATATAAACTCATGTTCTTACGAGTGTGAGAATACGAGGATTTATTTTTTTTAAAGAGGAAAGCCGTGTACCGAGTACAACGGGCCAACTATCATTACGGTGATTCCTTTGCGGAATCACCGGTAAATCCTCGTATTCTCGACGCTCGTTAAGATACCTTGTTATGGTTAGAGTAGGTACTACTAGCGAAAGAGGATGATGGGAAAAACGCGTGACGTCACTGGAACTGAGGATATATATACCGGTCTGGGCGGGAGGTCAGTCACTAGTGTTCCGTGACCCCGCTCCAGACAGCTGCCGAGAGGACCAGCAAAAGACTCGTCTTTCGGTTGGTGTTTGACGAAGACTGCATGTGGAGTTGCTTCTCAAACAAGGACGACGGCCAGAAGGACCCAGTGACTCTCAAACAATATTTGTGGCGTGAGTGTATTTTGGTCGTTTTTCCATCAGTTCCCTCACGTATAGTTAGGTAGGATAGAATAGGAATATTTGTGTTAAGGTATATGTTTATGTTTGTGTCGCTAAGGGTGGATAAGCATTTGTAAGAGCACCACCACGGATATAGCGAGTACTTTATTTACTTTTATTCATCATTAAAGTTGTCCATTATTTTTATATTCGTTTTCTGTTCGTAAACCAACTCGGACCCTCGGTACACATGTAAGTGTTTTCAGATTGAAATTCCAATATTCCTGGAAATTATTGCAAATTTTGTGTTTTTCTTGGTTTCTTAGGATTTAATAATTGTCGCCCACCGATGACGTATGTTGACTAATTTGTTTTTGTTGCTCATAAACATATTCTTTACATCACTCTGAAATGTTTGCTTTTTATTTGAGGTTCCTATCTTAATTCTAAGTATTTTATTTGATTTTTTTTAAATATGCCGTAGGGCCTGTTTGCAAAAGGTCAGATTTCGAGTGTCCAGTCAAGTATGGTGTAGTCTATGAACTAACCTAACCTAACTTACCTTACCTAACTTAACCAAACTTGATTATGTTAGGTTAGATTATGTTAGGTAATAAGTTAGGTTACCCAAACCAGTCTGCTTTTTTAGAGACACTCACACAAAAAATGACGGAAATGGAGCGGAAGTCACAGAAAACACTGGACCTCTTAATGGACAGACTGGAAAGACTAGAGGCAAGAGACAGGGGATGCAACCGCCTCTACCACTAGCCACCTTCATGTACACAAATATTAGGGGCCTCTATCATAAAAGTGATCAAACTAAGATCCCAATGCTAAAAGAAATGGCCCATGAAAATAACTTACTATTCCTTGCTCTCACAGAAACCCAGCTAAACAGTGATCACCTGAATGCAGAAATTAACATAGAAAATTATACTGTATTTAGAGGAGACAGGATAAACAGAAGCCACGGTGGGGTAGCAATATATATCAAGGAAGAATTAGCAGCAACAACAGAGGAAATCCTGTGTTTCTCCAATGGAACAACTGAAGTATTAGGACTTCTAATGAGACAACAAAACCTTGTACTCATATTAGTATACAGGCCTCCAAACACCACCCAGGAACAATTTCAGGAAATAACAACAAAAATTGAATCAATTCTGAGACATCTTCCCACATCAACCACAGAGATAATACTGATGGGAGATTTTAACTTCCCACTCATAGACTGGGCTGACATGAAAATAAAAGGAGGTACTATGGAAGAGAAACAGCAGGCATCAACACTCATCAGATTATTAGAAAATTACTACCTAACACAATGCAACCCTGAAAACAGGCATAATTACTCCAATACACAGAGGAGGAAGCAGAGGATTGCCCAATAGATACAGACCAGTGGTATTAACTTCTCACCTCATCAAGATATGTGAGAGAGTGATCAGGAGACAGATGGTAGACTTCTTTGAGGCCAACAGTCTTTTCAATGAAGGACAACACGGTTTCAGACAGAACCGTTCATGCCTCTCCCAGCTCCTGATACACTACGAAGGAATAATGAGATGCATCCAAGAAGGCGAAAATGCGGATGTCATATACCTGGACTTTGCTAAAGCTTTCGATAAGGTAGACCATGGGATCCTGCTGCATAAACTCCGAAACCATGGCATATATGGGTCACTAGGAAAGTGGCTACATAACTTCCTATCGGAGAGAACACAGAGGGTCTCAGTACATGGAGAACTATCGAAGCCAAGCAAAGTCCAGAATGGAGTGCCGCAAGGTTCAGTACTTGGCCCACTACTGTTCCTAGTCCATATTGGCGACATTGACAAGAACCTACTCAAACTCCCACCACAATACCCTCCCGGAAATCACACGGAGGACAGGAGCTGCGGACCCTGGAACCAGTGGAGGCCCACCTCAACTGTGCCAATAACAGGCGAAATCATCCAAAGTAACCAAAGTAAGTAAGTAATTGAACCACGCGGATATTAACCAAATGTTCATTACCTTGCTTTCTCCCCTCCTCTCCCTCCCCGCCCTTTATCGTGTATATGTACCTCCTTACCAGAAAGAGCGGGATTTTGCAGTATCAGCACGGCCGCCTACAGCACAAAAAGGCGCCGGGACAACACAAAATAGAAGCGACCATCTCGATTCACCAGACTACCACCACCACAACAATCTGCAAGCTGCCGCCGCGTCCCTTTCCCTCCCCATCATCTAGACGATAACCATTACAACACATTCAAACACACTCATAACTATGATAACACTAGTGTATATTACTCTTTATGCTCTTTATCTTCCTTTATCGAGGAAACTTGGGCAATGGAAAGTAAGCGAGTGTTTTTGTAAAGTGTCAAAGAAGGGAGAAACAGACGTCTCTTCCGTAAAGTTTGACAAGGAAGCATCGACAAGCGCACTTCAGCCACTGCTAGTAAAAACATGTTATTTACCTATACTAACTTAATTTTAAGCCGTTAAACGATGATTATTTTCACTATCAACTACAAACCATTGAAATTATGGATCCAAATACTTCACCCACGCGGTCCTGGATGCTAGGTGCGAGGAGTGTAAATGTGTGTGAATAAGTGTGTATAAATGGTTATGAGTGTCTTGTTATAACTCTCCCTCCATCTTTAGGAGAAAAACAGCTCTGGTATATATCATCATCACTTGAACGCCAACCCTGTGTATCAGCCCACGAGTCTCCATGCAGCCCCCTACAGCCTCTTCCCATACCAAATAACTCCCAACAGAAACCATCGACTTACCACACCCACGAGCCTTGAGTCCAACCAATCCAACAACAGACTTATTCATTTTAATCTTTCTCTGTCTACAAAGGTACTGACATCGCCTTGATACTACTGGTGGTGAGTGAGACCATAACAGTGTGGGTTGGGTCCGGCCAATCCACAGTAAGACTCCTCGATGTGACCCATCATTATGGAATACGTTTGTTACCAAAATATGTGAAGCTTTCCAAAATAACAATGTGCTCGCCACACGCATCAATAGACTGTACTGTTTCATCTGAGTCCAACAGTAAGGTAAACACTAGGATATACGCTCACTGAATACCACACACCAGTCAGGACAGAAGGCAATCCACGGTGGCCTCAAAAACCTTCAACAACTCCGCAATGGTGTTACAAATGCTAATTGCCTTTCTACCTGTCAACTTTTTATATATATTTTGTATACATCATACACCTGTGGCGACAGTAGGCATTGGTGGAGGCTTTTTGATCGTCCGCCTCCGCCTATTAGTGACTCCGGTTTAGATTTGTTATAGTGACGCTTCGATATCCTCAGGTTTTCTCTGATTCCCAGCCTTCTGCTCCTGCCGGTGTAGCAGTTTGAAGCAATGACAATAAGAAAGACTGGTCACAGTCTGCTGTTGGTCTCTCTCGAGACAGCCGGCCGTTCCCCTATGGAAGGAGCTCAGAGTTCATAGTGACCAATCTTTGGGTTGGACCGAGACCACTCACACTCAACACACCGGGACAATGAGGTCATAATCCCTCGACTTACATCCCGTACCTACTCACTGCTAGGTGAACAGAGGCTACACGTGAAAGGAGACTCGCCCAAATAATCTCCGTCCACCCAGGGGATCGAACCCTGGCCCCACGGTTGTGAGCCGAGTGCGCTAACCACTACGCTAGCAGGCCGTGCGTGTGTGTGTGTGTGTGTGTGTGAGAGAGAGAGAGAGAGAGAGAGAGATGTATGTATGTAGGTATATAAGTATGTATGTACAAATAGACAAATTGTAAAATATGCAAATAAATATATAAGAAGGTATATTGTTTTTTTTCATTTATTTTTTTCCTCTCTCTCTTTCCTAAGGGAGCATATTTCCTACTACACCGGCCGGAGTGTATTTCCTAAGGGAGCATATTTCCTACTACACCGGCCGGAGTGTATTTCCTAAGGGAGCATATTTCCTACTACACCGGCCGGGAGTGTATTTCCTAAGGGAGCATATTTCCTACTACACCGGCCGGAGTGTATTTCCTAAGGGAGCATATTTCCTACTACACCGGCCGGAGTGTATTTCCTAAGGGAGCATATTTCCTACTACACCGGCCGGAGTGTATTTCCTAAGGGAGCATATTTCCTACTACACCGGCAGTGGACACGTGCAATCCCGCTGGGACGGAGCTGCCCCAGAAAGCCAAAGTTTAACGAGGGGCTTCGCAGCAATAGTAATAATATTTCACTTTTAATTACCAAAATGATTAATTGAAATAAACTAATTGGTAAAGTTCTAGTTTACGCCCATACTCTCCCCTCACCCGCCCAACAAGCTTGGGGATCTGGTGGGAATGCGGGGTTTCGGGTGGGGTAAATGAAATGCGTCGCAAATGCGTATTTTTTGCGTAAAGGGGGTGAAATAGTCTGCCAAAAGTCTACGGAAGTCTCACTGCAGGTTTCGTAAAACACTACCATTTCAACTCCTATCCTATCCTGGGGACCTGGTGGGAATGCGGGGTTTCGGGTGGGGTACATGAAATGTGTCGCAAAGGCGTATTTTTTGCGTAAAGGGGGTGAAATAGTCTGCCATAAGTCTACGGAAGTCTCACTGCAGGTTTCGTAAAGCACTACCATTTCAACTCCTAACCTATCCTATTCTATCCTATCCAATCCTATCCTATCCTATCCAATCCTGTCCTAACATATCCTAACCTATCCTAACCTAACCTATCCTAACTGTAGTAACATCATATAAGTACTTACATATTTTCCTAGTGACGCCAAGATGGCCCTGCTGCTTCAGAAACGTTGTTGTCGTCGTCATCAGAAGACTCGTCACTGAAGGAGGGAACCGGTGCTCCTCCAATACTTACTACAGTTAAGTTAGGTTAGGATAGGATAGGATAGGTTAGGTTAGGTTGAAATGGTAGTGCTTTACGGAACCTGCAGTGAGACTTCCGTAGACTTTTGGCAGACTATTTCACCCCCTTTACGCAAAAAATACGCATTTGCGACGCATTTCATTTACCCCACCCGAAACCCCGCATTCCCACCAGATCCCCAAGCTTGTTGGGGGGGTGAGGGGAGAGTATGGGCGTAAACTAGAACTTTACCAAATAATTATATAGATAGATCAAATGGAAGGAGATAAGAGAAAATAATAATAAAAAAAAAAAAAAATCAGTTCTAAATACTGAATCACATGTACAAATATATCAACACTCTTAGAATCATTTCAACAAAACCCATTTATTACTATTACCTTTCTATCTCCATTGTTCTCCTTCCTTGTACTTATTCCCTGGTGTCGTATCCTTCCTTCGCACACTTTGAATTAATTACACTACGCACGGTAAGGTCATAATCGCAATAATAATAACAATAACTTTCCTCCCTCACTCCTACGTAAATATCCCGCTTAGCACTAAGTAAAACGAGTATAAGAAAATACTTTGTTTACATTATTTTATTCTTATATTATTCATTAAAGGGTTGTAACTATGATAATAGACTCGTTTTATTGTTATTATTGTATTGGAGAGAAGAGAGTAAAGGAAAGGAATGTTTGGTGATGTGAAGTTGTGAACACGCACCAGCGAGAACCAGGATTGAACTAAACTTTTTTTTTAACCTTCAGGAGCTAGGTAGCAATAGACCATATATATAGTTTTCCTAGGGTAGGGTTAACGAATAAACCTTCTTCCCTACCACACAGGTTCACCCCCCAGTGCCACACACACACACACACACACCTGTCCCTTTTTTGACGTGTTCACCTGTAGTGTATGATTTTATTTGGAACAGTATTATATTATTCTTATGTGTTTTCAAAAGGAACAAGTTTTGAACTCTGAAAGTGAGATTAAGTTAGGCAGTGTTAAGACCAGGAAAAGGTTGTGTTTCAAAATGATTGTGTGTTTAGCGAAGTGAAATTTAACGTGTGGTGTCCAACAGTATTACTGAAGTTTCTTGTGCCAAATAAACTGAACGTGTCACTCAGAATACCAACGTGTGCGTAACATTATTGGGTTTATTGTCATTTTTTTTGTGTTCTTTCTTTTTATTGTTGCTGATTTAACAAATGAATAATTGTATCATATGGTAAATGGTGAAAAAAAAGGTTGTCATCAAATGCTACACAATGATATGAAAATTAAGTTTCTCTTTTGGCAAATAATAAGTATACAAAATTATAAGTTATTTCATTAGTGACATGTGTCTTATTGTATCATTGTACAACTTGTTAGGCACAGCACCATGTCTGAATTAACTCTTGTCTCATGAACAAAGGAATAGATTTTACATGTACAGTATTTATCGTACATGGTAAAATTATGTTTACATTACGCCAACGGTCCAGGAACACAAAACTCACGTCAATTGAGAGGTACATGTGTGTGTGTATAATGTTGAGTGTGCCAACAAAAAAATACTTGTACTACACACAGGGTTCTCTCACTCTTTCTTGACAGGGCAGGAAAAAAAACATTTGTACAACTTGAGACTTCCATTTTCCATAACTTTTCTATTACTTCATGGGCTATCAGAGACACTTATATATTCTTTTCTTCGGAGGTCAGCAACTAATTCTAGTGCAACACCTTCGCTAGAGATCACCGCTGCACACCACTGTGATGCCTCGTGTATTGAAACATTGAGAAATTGTTCTAAAGGAGATAAGGTGGCCATGAGAGCAGAGGGTGTTGTTGTAAGTTGAATGTGATGAGGCAGAGGATGGGAAAGGAAGTGAGACATCAATGAAAGGTTTTGAAACACAGAGGGTGTTGTTGTAAGTTGAATGTGATGAGGCACAAGATGGGAAAGGAAGTGAGACATCAATGAAAGGTTTTGAAACACAGAGGGTGTTGTTGTAAGTTGAATGTGATGAGGCAGAGGATGGGAAAGGAAGTGAGACATCAATGAAAGGTTTTGAAACACAGAGGGTGTTGTTGTAAGTTGAATGTGATGAGGCACAGGATGGGAAAGGAAGTGAGACATCAATGAAAGGTTTTGAAACACAAAGGGTGTTGTTGTAAGTTGAATGTGATGAGGCACAGGATGGGAAAGGAAGTGAGACATCAATGAAAGGTTTTGAAACACAGAGGGTGTTGTTGTAAGTTGAATGTGATGAGGCACAGGATGGGAAAGGAAGTGAGACATCAATGAAAGGTTTTGAAACACAGAGGGTGTTGTTGTAAGTTGAATGTGATGAGGCACAGGATGGGAAAGGAAGTGAGACATCAATGAAAGGTTTTGAAACACAGAGGGTGTTGTTGTAAGTTGAATGTGATGAGGCACAGGATGGGAAAGGAAGTGAGACATCAATGAAAGGTTTTGAAACACAGAGGATGTTGTTGTAAGTTGAATGTGATGAGGCAGAGGATGGGAAAGGAAGTGAGACATCAATGAAAGGTTTTGAAACACAGAGGGTGTTATTGTAAGTTGAATGTGATGAGGCAGAGGATGGGAAAGGAAGTGAGACATCAATGAAAGGTTTTGAAACACAGAGGGTGTTGTTGTAAGTTGAATGTGATGAGGCACAGGATGGGAAAGGAAGTGAGACATCAATGAAAGGTTTTGAAACACAGATATATTAACTCACTCACTCACTACAACCATTGCCACCCAGAGCCAGTAGCAGCAGCAGCACATTGTTCACATAACACAACCTCAGAAGTGGGTCTTCATGTGCTTGATAATGACACCCCTTGTCTTGAACTGCTTCCCACAAACATCACACTTGAACTTTCTCAGGTCAGAGTGTGTCACATTGTGGCTGGTAAGGTGAGAACTTGTAGTGAATCTCTTCCCACATTCTTCACATTCATAATTCCTAACATCAGTGTGTGTAAGGATGTGTTTAGTCAGGTTAGACTTGTCAGTGAATCTCTTACCACATTCTTCACATTTATAATTCTTAACACCAGTGTGTGTAAGGATGTGTTTAGTGAGGGTAGACTTCTGACTGAATCTCTTCCCACATTCTTCACATTTATAATTCCTAACACCAGTGTGTGTAAGGATGTGTTTAGTGAGGGTAGACTTGTGAGTGAATCTCCACCCACATTCTTCACATTTATAATTCCTAACACCAGTGTGTGTAAGGATGTGTTGAGTGAGGGTAGACTTATGAGTGAATCTCTTCCCACATTCTTCACATTTATAATTCTTAACACCAGTGTGTGTAAGGATGTGTTTACTGAGGGTAGACTTATGAGTGAATCTCTTCCCACATTCTTCACATTTATAATTCTTAACACCAGTGTGTGTAAGGATGTGTTTAGTGAGGGTAGACTTGTGAGTGAATCTCTTCCCACATTCTTCACATTCATAATTCTTAACACCAGTGTGTGTAAGGATGTGTTGAGTGAGGTGAGACTTGTAAGTGAATCTCTTCCCACATTCTTCACATTTATAATTCCTAACACCAGTGTGTGTAAGGATGTGTTTAGTGAGGTGAGACTTGTAAGTGAATCTCTTCCCACATTCTTCACATTTATAATTCCTAACACCAGTGTGTGTAAGGATGTGTTGAGTGAGGTGAGACTTGTAAGTGAATCTCTTCCCACATTCTTCACATTTATAATTCCTAACACAAGTGTGTGTAAGGATGTGTTTAGTGAGGTGAGACTTGTCAATGAATCTCTTCCCACATTCTTCACATTTATAATTCTTAACACCAGTGTGTGTAAGGATGTGTTGAGTGAATTGAGACTTGTAAGTGAATCTCTTCCCACATTCTTCACATTTATAATTCTTAACACCAGTGTGTGTAAGGATGTGTTGAGTGAGGGTAGACTTCTGAGTGAATCTCTTCCCACATTCTTCACATTTATAATTCCTAACACCAGTGTGTGTAAGGATGTGTTTAGTGAGGTGAGACTTCTGAGTGAATCTCTTCCCACATTCTTCACATTTATAATTCCTAACACCAGTGTGTGTAAGGATGTGTTGAGTGAGGGTATACTTCTGAGTGAATCTCTTCCCACATTCTTCACATTTATAATTCCTAACACCAGTGTGTGTAAGGATGTGTTTAGTGAGTCCTTTCTTATTCTTGAAAGTGTTGCCACACTCTCTACACTCAAACTTTCTCTCTCCTTTGTGGATGGAGTTGCCTGCCTCAGGGTGATTCTTCTGATCACACCTGAACTTCCTCACACCTGAGACAGACTGCTGGTGTTGTTCCTGACTACTCATGTTGCTGTCCTGGCGTGCAGACCCCACTGCAACACTACTTCTGGCAGCACACCAGATGAGTGAAGTCAGGTGTTGTTGCAGGAAGCCTCAGGGAAGCTGAGTGAGCGAGGGTCCTCCAACACTGTTCAGCAAGATGATGGAGACTTTCTTGATCCTCACGCGGCACCAGTCAGGACCGGCACCCTGGAGGTGGCAGTGCCGTTACACTTGTGCTGCTCCAACGGACCTGGAAACGACATTAGGCTCTAAATGTTATATTTTGCAAACACACCAGAAATGTGCTCACTAAATCCTTGGGTGTAGCCGTGTTCCAGCCTTGCAGTGCAGGCAACCCTCATTACCTGTATGGCTTACATTCCACAAAACTTTATTACATTTATTTAATTTACGACTCCTGTCTACCGTCTTATGTAATGTTGAACACTCACACACACACACACACACACACACACACACACACACACACACACACACACACACACACACACACACACACACACACACAACACACACACAACACACACACACACACACACACACAGTTACATAAACCTGTTTGCAGATGATGCAAAATTAATGAGGAAAGTTGAAAATGTGAACGACTGTATGATGCTGCAAAATGATTTAAACAAAATCAATAGTTGGAGTAAATCATGGCAAATGGAATTTAACTTGAGTAAATGTAAGGTGATGGAGTTTGGTAAGAGTAAAAAGAGAGTGCGATATGATTATGAGATGAATGGTGTCAGGTTGGAGAAATCAAAGGAAGAAGTGGATTTGGGCGTGACTGTTACAGAGGACACACACACACACACACACACACACACACACACACACACACACACACACACACACACACACACAGAGCAAAAAATATACATTAATAAAATATTAGAATAACACATTTAGAATAGTAAATAGAGAGAAAGATAATTTATAATAACTTTTAGGCGAAAAAATAATTAATTATAACAGAGACGAGAGAAAGATTTAACTTAAAACTAACTTAACTTAACTCAATCTAACCAAACCTAACTTATAACTAACCTAACCTAACTTAACCTAACCTACCTTACCTAACCTAACTTAACCAAACTTGATTATGTTAGGTTAGATTATGTTAGGTTACGTTTAAGTTAGGTTATATAAGATTTTTCTAATTTATTACTCAAAAGTTAGGCATTTCATCTGGAACAACTATGTAAACCTAACGCACGCATGCACACACACACACACACACACACACACACAATAAAATAAAAATACCACCAAAATAGCACACCCACACAACCTTACAACCTTAATACAACCTAAATACAATTAAACAATTAACCAGGTAGCAGGTCAGGTCAGGTCAGGTCAGGTGTAGCTCCGTGTTGAACCTGTGTTTTTCTAGTACCACGAACCCCAATGGTACAAAAAACGTCACCATACGTAGCATAAACACTACAACTACCACGGCCTTGATAAGCAGTTAGGATCCACCCTGGGTAGGAGGTGTACTGATTATCACCCAACCTTATGCAGGAACTCAATTAGGACCCGCTCATGCTTCTTTAAATATTGCAAGTTCCCACACATCAAGGGAACAACACGATGGAGGAAGGAGACTGAAATGGGAGCAGCCCCCATTCCACACAACCAAAACAATGGGACGAGTACAGTAGCCCACAAGCACCAGATAATACAGTAGCCCAACAGCAGATTATCGGACAACGGCCTGTTATGAACCAACCGCCTGAACTGGCTGCAGCTGTGCACCCAAACCAGTCTGCTTTTTTAGAGACACTCACACAAAAAATGAGGGAAATGGAGCGGAAGTCACAGAAAACACTGGACCTCTTAATGGACAGACTGGAAAGACTAGAGGCAAGAGACAGGGGATGCAACCGCCTCTACCACTAGCCACCTTCATGTACACAAATATTAGGGGCCTCTATCATAAAAGTGATCAAACTAAGATCCCAATGCTAAAAGAAATGGCCCATGAAAATAACTTACTATTCCTTGCTCTCACAGAAACCCAGCTAAACAGTGATCACCTGAATGCAGAAATTAACATAGAAAATTATCCTGTATTTAGAGGAGACAGGATAAACAGAAGCCACGGTGGGGTAGCAATATATATCAAGGAAGAATTAGCAGCAACAACAGAGGAAATCCTGTGTTTCTCCAATGGAACAACTGAAGTATTAGGACTTCTAATGAGACAACAAAACCTTGTACTCATATTAGTATACAGGCCTCCAAACACCACCCAGGAACAATTTCAGGAAATAACAACAAAAATTGAATCAATTCTGAGACATCTTCCCACATCAATCACAGAGATAATACTGATGGGAGATTTTAACTTCCCACTCATAGACTGGACTGACATGAAAATAATAGGAGGTACTATGGAAGAGAAACAGCAGGCATCAACACTCATCAGATTATTAGAAAATTACTACCTAACACAATGCAACCCTGAAAACAGGCATAATTACTCCAATACACAAAGGAGGAAGCAGAGGATTGCCCAATAGATACAGACCAGTGGTATTAACTTCTCACCTCATCAAGATATGTGAGAGAGTGATCAGGAGACAGATGGTAGACTTCTTTGAGGCCAACAGTCTTTTCAATGAAGGACAACACGGTTTCAGACAGAACCGTTCATGCCTCTCCCAGCTCCTGATACACTACGAAGGAATAATGAGATGCATCCAAGAAGGCGAAAATGCGGATGTCATATACCTGGACTTTGCTAAAGCTTTCGATAAGGTAGACCATGGGATCCTGCTGCATAAACTCCGAAACCATGGCATATATGGGTCACTAGGAAAGTGGCTACATAACTTCCTATAGGAGAGAACACAGAGGGTCTCAGTACATGGAGAACTATCGAAGCCAAGCAAAGTCCAGAGTGGAGTGCCGCAAGGTTCAGTACTTGGCCCACTACTGTTCCTAGTCCATATTGGCGACATTGACAAGAACCTACTCAAACTCCCACCACAACACCCTCCCGGAAATCACACGGAGGACAGGAGCTGCGGACTCTGGAACCAGTGGAGGCCCACCTCAACTGTACCAATAACAGGCGAAATCATCCAAAGTAACCAAAGTAAGTAAGTAATTGACCCACGCGGTTATTAACCAAATGTTCATTACCTTGCTTTCTCCCCTCCTCGCCCTTTATCGTGTATATGTACCTCCTTACCAGAAAGAGAGGGATTTTGCAGTATCAGCACGGCCGCCTACAGCACAAAAAGGCGCCGGGACAACACAAAATAGAAGCGACCATCTCGATTCACCAGACTACCACCTAAGCCGCATTTTTGTCGTCCACGCGCGGGATTGGGTTTCGAAGAACGTCTTGGGGCCGTCTTGGGCCCAATCTGTGGCCACCACAAAAACACTTTTTCTTGACTTGGTGCCGAAATATTATTATCTGGCTTGCAAACTTTCCTAAAAACTTTATTAAAAGTATAACATAGCTACTGTACTTTTATTTGAAATTATTTGGCGACATATTAATTTCCTTTTTGTTATGGTTGCCGAAATTAATGTCCGCGCCGAAAATAATCCAACAAAGTACATAACCAAAACTAAGCTGCATAATCTAAATGGGGTCTTACTAGTGTTAAATACAACCTCAGAATGACCTCAGAACTTCTATTTGTCACACACCTACCAATAAATCCCAGTATCTTTCTATTTATCTATGTCTAACTATAATGCACAGTTCCCTGGGACGCAAGTCACTGCTTACTTGAACTCCCAAAAGTCCCTCTCACTATATGACCTTCCTAAGGTAGTGTCATTTAATGTGTAGTCTACAGACCTATTATCGGTAAAGATTCGTAAGATGACCTATTCGATATCTCCTTACCTTTAGTATGCACTGCAAATTCAACCTCAGAAACTTAAGATCATATCAAACAGTTATGCCTCTGAATTACAGAAAATTATACGATTTATTTTAGGTTACATTAGGTTTGGTTAGGTCTTGTTTGGTTCGGTTACGTTCGGTTTAGTTTGGTTAGGTTAGTTTTGATTAGGCTTATTGAACTGCAGCTCTGGGAAGGTTATGCTAACAAAGTTATTTTATTTGTAAAGTTTTTTACATCTTCACCAGAATGGCGTATGGCTATGAAAAAAAATTGCTTGTGTTCATCTAAATGTTTTCTAATTGCCCTTGCTCTATAACTTTTAACATCTACATATTCATTATCAAACACTGTTGATTCAATGTACTAAACTCGTATCTTGAACACCTAGAAACTGACAAATTATAGATCGAAGTGCTTGAAGATACGTTGTCATCCACTATATTCATCCGCTAATAGTACGGCCTGTGCCTTATTATTTACCTGGTAAAGCATCTTTCATGTTAGGTTGATTATGTTATGTTAGGTACGGTTTAGTTCAGTTAGGCTCAGTTATGTAAGCTTTTTACCCAAAACTTAGGCACATGCCATATCTATAAGCGAGCATTATGAAGATACAACATTCGTTAGGTTATGTTTAGATTAGGTTAGGTAATGTTGTTAGGTTATGTTTGATTAGGTATGGTTATATAAGCTTTTTATATTTTACTATCCCAAAGTTAGGCTCGTGTCGTATCTATAAGCGAGCACTATAAGGTTATGGTTAGATTAGGTTAGGTACGGTTATATAAGTTATTCATATTTTATTACCCCAAAGATAGGCACGTGCCGTATCTATAAGCGAGCACTTAGGTACGGCTGCCGTACCTGTAAGCTGTGCTATTATAGATAGTACGCCACATACTCATTTCATGACATTACTGGCATTAATCAGGATAAAGCTATGCTTTACCCTAATTAAAGCTATGCTTTACCCTGATTAAGGTTGTGCTTTACTGCTTTACCACACAGTATTATCACTTTTGTGTATTCAACGCACTATTTTTCTACTAACGTTACGTCATTTCCACAATTAAGGTGGGAATCAGTATATTTTACTCAAATAAGTAACTATTTACTCTCTCCGGGCCGCCATATTTCCTTTTTGTGGGTGTTTTTCAAGGGAATCCGGTTTGCAAGCTGAAATTCGTCTCCCAAGACACCTCTAGAGCAGTCTTCGAAGCCGAGTATCCTCGGCTTGGAACTGTCTTCGTATCCTCCAAGCCGAAAGTGGACGACAAAAACGCGCCAGGCGGGATTGACTTGAGATTGACTTGGGTTTACCGAAGATAATCTTCGAAGCCGTGGACGACAAAAATGCGGCTCTAGTGATGGGCGCTTTGTGAACGAGTCGGTTCATAGAGCCGGCTCTTCCAGATGAACGAGAAGAGCCGGATCTTTCTCGAGAGCCGTTTGGGATTTTTTTGAGAGCCGTTAATTTTTTTTCTTCTAGTTTTTCCATATTTTTGCAATTTTCTAACAAAATGCAAAAATTGCCGATTGTTAATAATTATAGTAATGATAATAATAATAATACTTATGAGAATGAAGCCTATTCATAGAAATTATATAGTAAAATAGTTAAGTTACCCCTTCAAGTTAACAAAGAAAACTGTATTTCCAAGTGCTTTGGCCTCTAGCATAGAGGGGTAACTCAACACATAAAACACATATATATGAATAATTCAGAAAATATATTGTGTATATGGCAGGCCAATGATGTGGAATGTACACTATAATATTCCCTACAACATATCGGTAAATGAAGACAATCTGATAATATTAAGAGGTCAAATTAAATTATAGAACTCGTCTCAAAATAGTGTACATATCGTACAAATCAAGTATATTTTTTTCCATAGTTAATTTTTTAACACAAAACTCATTTTCTCATTATAGCTCGAGAACCATAAGGTATACGTACAATGACTACGAATAGACAAAGAGTGAATAGGAATCCAACTTTCTGTTGCAACATTTAAAAATGAAATTACTCTTTATATAATGAAGGAAATTTTTTTTTCATAACCTGAGTAAAAAAAAAAAAAAAAAAACTACACTAGCAGATACGCCTTTTAAAATTATTTAAATGATTATAGGTGCATTTTTTCTGTCAAACTAATCGTTAAGGTTTTTTCCTTATAACTCGAAAACTATGAAATTGACGTAAAATGATTAGGAGTAATTAGGGAAGTTATATGAAACAAGCTTTCTTTTCATTCTACTGAAAATGAAACTCAATGATAAATGACCATCGAAATTTTTTTTTTTTTTTTTAAATTATTAGCGTTATTCAAAATCAGACTACACCAGCTGAAAGGCCTTTTGAAGGTAAGAAAATAACTATTTAACATAATTTTTGTCAAACTAGTATTTAACATTTCGTTTTGTAAAAACGAAAACTATGGAGTTTAAGTAAAAAAATCTGCGAATAATTAAAATAAGGAAATAAATATATATATTTTTTTGGACCATCAGAACATGTAAACAGTTTATAAATAATGAAAACATTAAAAAAAAAAGTTTTGGCGTAAAGTTAGATTAAATTACATGATTTGATAGAACTTTTAAAATTACATCAATTAGCATAAGTGCATTTTTTCTGTACGACTAATATTTACGCGATAAAAGACAAGTTAACTACGTTGATAATTTGAGGGGTGGTAGGGTACCCCACCACCCCTCAAACTCACGTTACGTAACAGTCAACCGTCGCGCGCGCTCTCTCTCTAACTCTCTCTCTGATATATAAATGTTAAATAAGAAAGAAAATAGATAGTATGTTTGTGTGTGTGTGTGTGTGTGTGTGTGTGTGTGTGTGTGTGTGTGTGTGTGTGTGTGTGTGTGTGTGTGACCGTGTGTGTGTGTGTGTGACCATGAACGAAAAATTGTCTGAGTCTCTCTCTCTCTCTCTCTCTCTCTCTCTCTCTCTCTCTCTCTCTCTCTCACATATAAAAATGTTAAATAAGAAAGAAAATAGATAGTATGTTTGTGTGTGTGTGTGTGTGTGTGTGTGTGTGTGTGTGTGTGTGTGTGTGTGTGTGAACGAAAAATTATCTCTCTCTCTCTCTCTCTTTCTCTCTCTCTCTCTGATAGATAAATATTAAATGAAAAAGAAAATAGATCATATGTTTGTGTGTGTGTGTGTGTGTGTGTGTGTGTGTGTGTGTGTGTGTGTGTGTGTCTGTCTGTCTGTCTGTCTGTCTGTTTGTCTGTCTGTCTGTCTGTTTGTCTGTCTGTCTGTCCGCCAAATAACAGGCGAGGCAAGTCCACATATGTGCCTCAGTAAGCCTACTGTCGCCAACGGTTAATGATAACAAAAAATATTTGGTTTAAATTAAACATTTTTTGAAAGCTTTTTCACCTTTCCTTAAATCAATAGGTATTGAAAGCTAACTAGCAAAGTTATCCTAAGAAATTTCTTCTAAATTATAAAGACTATAAACAGAATATGTGGAACTACTTAAAAAAAAAGTATTCGAGAGCTGAAAGAGCCGTTTGGGAGCCGGAAGAGCCGGCTCTTTTGAGTGAACGAGAACGAAAGACTCGGTTCTCGGAAAAGAGCCGGAACGCCCATCACTACTACCACCACAACAACAATCTGCAAGCTGCCGCAGCGTCCCTTTCCCTCCCCATCATCTAGACGATAACCATTACAACACATTCAAACACACTCATAACTATGATAACACTAGTGTATATTACTCTTTATGCTCTTTGTCTTCCTTTATCAAGGAAACTTAGGCAATGGAAAGTAAGCGAGTGTTTTTGTAAAGTGTCAATGAAGGGAGAAACAGACGTCTCTTCCGTAAAGTTTGACAAGGAAGCATCGACAAGCGCACTTCAGCCACTGCTAGTAAAAACATGTTATTTACCTACACTAACTTACTTTTAAGCCGTTAAAAGATGATTATTTTCACTATCAACTACAAACCATTGAAATTATGGATCCAAATACTTCACCCACGTGGTCCTGGATGCTAGGTGCGAGGAGTGTAAATGTGTGTGAATAAGTGTGTATAAATGGTTATGAGTGTCTTGTTATAACTCTCCCTCCATCTTTAGGAGAAAAACAGCTCTGGTATATATCATCATCACTTGAACGCCAACCCTGTGTATCAGCCCACGAGTCTCCATGCAGCCCCCTACAGCCTCTTCCCATACCAAATAACTCCCAACAGAAACCATCGACTTATCACACCCACGAGCCTTGAGTCCAACCAATCCAACAACAGACTTATTAATTTTAATCTTTCTCCCTCTACAAAGGTACTGACATCGCCTTGATACTACTGGTGGTGAGTGAGACCATAACAGTGTGGGTTGGGTCAGGCCAATCCACAGTAAGACTCCTCGACGTGACCCATCATTATGGAATACGTTTGTTACCAAAATATGTGAAGCTTTCCAAAATAACAATGTGCTCGCCACACGCATCAATAGACTGTACTGTTTCATCTGAGTCCAACAGTAAGGTAAACACTAGGATATACGCTCACTGAATACCACACACCAGTCAGGACAGAAGGCAACCCACGGGGGCCTCAAAAACCTTCACCAATTCCGCAATGGTGTTACAAATGCTAATTGCCTTTCTACCTGTCAACTTTTTATATATATTTTGTATACATCATACACCTGTGGCGACAGTAGGCATTGGTGGAGGCTTTTTGATCGTCCGCCTCCGCCTATTAGTGACTCCGGTTTAGATTTGTTATAGTGACGCTTCGATATCCTCAGGTTTTCTCTGATTCCCAGCCTTCTGCTCCTGCCGGTGTAGCAGTTTGAAGCAATGACAATAAGAAAGACTGGTCACAGTCTGCTGCTGGTCTCTCTCGAGACAGCCGGCTGTTCCCCTATGGAAGGAGCTCCGAGTTCATAGTGACCAATCTTTGGGTTGGACCGAGACCACTCACATTCAACACACCGGGACAATGAGGTCATAACCCCTCGACTTACATCCCGTACCTACTCACTACTAGGTGAACAGAGGCTACACGTGAAAGGAGACTCGCCCAAATAATCTCCGTCAAACCCAGGGGATCGAACCCTGGTCCCTCGGTTGTGAGCCGAGTGCGCTAACCACTACGCTAGCAGGCCGTGCGTGTGTGAGAGAGAGAGAGAGAGAGAGAGAGAGAGAGAGAGAGAGAGAGAGAGAGAGAGAGAGAGAGAGAGAGGTATGTAGGTATATAAGTATGTATGTACAAATAGATAAATTGTAAAATATGCAAATAAATATATAAGAAGGTATATTGTTTTTTTTCCTCTCTCTCTTTCCTAAGGGAGCATATTTCCTACTACACCGGCCGGAGTGTATTTCCTAAGGGAGCATATTTCCTACTACACCGGCCAGAGTGTATTTCCTAAGGGAGCATATTTCCTACTACACCGGCCGGAGTGTATTTCCTAAGGGAGCATATTTCCTACTACACCGGCCAGAGTGTATTTCCTAAGGGAGCATATTTCCTACTACACCGGCCGGAGTGTATTTCCTAAGGGAGCATATTTCCTACTACACCGGCAGTGGACACGTGCAATCCCGCTGGGACGGAGCTGCCCCAGAAAGCCAAAGTTTAACGAGGGGCTTCGCAGCAATAGTAATAATGTTTCACTTTTAATTACTAAAATTATTAATTGAAATAAAATGCTCTAAGTATCTTCATTATCATTATTATAATTATTCATTTGCATAATAAATGACAATCCAAAACACTATAATTAAATAGATAGATCAAATAAAAAAAAAAAAAAAAAAAAAAAAAAAAAGTTCTAAATACTGAATCACATGTACAAATATATCAACACTCTTAGAATCATTTCAACAAAACCCATTCATTACTATTACCTTTCTATCTCCATTGTTCTCCTTCCTTGTACTTATTCCCTGGTGTCGTATCCTGCCTTCGCACACTTTGAAGTAATTACACTACGCACGGTAAGGTCATAATCGCAATAATAATAACAATAACTTTCCTCCCTCACTCCTACGTAAATATCCCGCTTAGCACTAAGTAAAACGAGTATAAGAAAATACTTTGTTTACATTATTTTATTCTTATATTATTCATTAAAGGGTTGTAACTATGATAATAGACTCGTTTTATTGTTATTATTGTATTGGAGAGAAGAGAGTAAAGGAAAGGAATGTTTGGTGATGTGAAGTTGTGAACACGCACCAGCGAGAACCTGGATTGAACTAAACTTTTTTTTTAACCTTCAGGAGCTAGGTAGCAATAGACCATATATATAGTTTTCCTAGGGTAGGGTTAACGAATAAACCTTCTTCCCTACCACACAGGTTCACCCCCCAGTGCCACACAACACACACACACCTGTCCCCTTTTTGACGTGTTCACCTGTAGTGTATGATTTTATTTGGAACAGTATTATATTATTCTTATGTGTTTTCAAAAGGAACAAGTTTTGAACTCTGAAAGTGAGATTAAGTTAGGCAGTGTTAAGACCAGGAAAAGGTTGTGTTTCAAAATGATTGTGTGTTTAGCGAAGTGAAATTTAACGTGTGGTGTCCAATAGTATTACTGAAGTTTCTTGTGCCAAATAAACTGAACGTGTCACTCAGAATACCAACGTGTGTGTAACATTATTGGGTTTATTGTCATATTTTTTGTGTTCTTTCTTTTTATTGTTGCTGATTTAACAAATGAATAATTGTATCATATGGTAAATGGTGAAAAAAAAGGTTGTAATCAAATACTACACAATGATATGAAAATTAAGTTTCTCTTTTGGCAAATAATAAGTATACAAAATTATAAGTTATTTCATTAGTGACATGTGTCTTATTGTATCATTGTACAACTTGTTAGGCACAGCACCATGTCTGAATTAACTCTTGTCTCATGAACAAAGGAATAGATTTTACATGTACAGTATTTATAGTACATGGTAAAATTATGTTTACATTACGCCAACGGTCCAGGAACACAAAACTCACGTCAATTGAGAGGTACATGTGTGTGTGTATAATGTTGAGTGTGCCAACAAAAAAATACTTGTACTACACACAGGGTTCTCTCACTCTTTCTTGACAGGGCAGGAAAAAAAACATTTGTACAACTTAAGACTTCGATTTTCCATAACTTTTCTATTACTTCATGGGCTATCAGAGACACTTATATTTTCTTTTCTTCGGAGGTCAGGAACTAATTCTAGTGCAACACCTTCGCTAGAGATCACCGCTGCACACCACTGTGATGCCTCGTGTATTGAAACACTGAGAAATTGTTCTAAAGGAGATAAGGTGGCCATGAGAGCAGAGGGTGTTGTTGTAAGTTGAATGTGATGAGGCAGAGGATGGGAAAGGAAGTGAGACATCAATGAAAGGTTTTGAAACACAGAGGGTGTTGTTGTAAGTTGAATGTGATGAGGCACAGGATGGGAAAGGAAGTGAGACATCAATGAAAGGTTTTGAAACACAGAGGGTGTTATTGTAAGTTGAATGTGATGAGGCACAGGATGGGAAAGGAAGTGAGACATCAATGAAAGGTTTTGAAACACAGAGGGTGTTATTGTAAGTTGAATGTGATGAGGCACAGGATGGGAAAGGAAGTGAGACATCAATGAAAGGTTTTGAAACACAGAGGGTGTTGTTGTAAGTTGAATGTGATGAGGCAGAGGATGGGAAAGGAAGTGAGACATCAATGAAAGGTTTTGAAACACAGAGGGTGTTGTAAGTTGAATGTGATGAGGCAGAGGATGGGAAAGGAAGTGAGACATCAATGAAAGGTTTTGAAACACAGAGGGTGTTGTTGTAAGTTGAATGTGATGAGGTACAGGATGGGAAAGGAAGTGAGACATCAATGAAAGGTTTTGAAACATAGAGGGTGTTGTTGTAAGTTGAATGTGATGAGGCAGAGGATGGGAAAGGAAGTGAGACATCAATGAAAGGTTTTGAAACACAGAGGGTGTTGTTGTAAGTTGAATGTGATGAGGCACAGGATGGGAAAGGAAGTGAGACATCAATGAAAGGTTTTGAAACACAGAGGGTGTTGTTGTAAGTTGAATGTGATGAGGCAGAGGATGGGAAAGGAAGTGAGACATCAATGAAAGGTTTTGAAACACAGAGGGTGTTATTGTAAGTTGAATGTGATGAGGCACAGGATGGGAAAGGAAGTGAGACATCAATGAAAGGTTTTGAAACACAGCTATATTAATTCACTCACTCACTACAACCATTGCCACCCAGAGCCAATAGCAGCAGCAGCACATTGTTCACATAACACAACCTCAGAAGTGGGTCTTCATGTGCTTGATAATGACAGCCCTTGTCTTGAACTGCTTCCCACAAACATCACACTTGAACTTTCTCAGGTCAGAGTGTGTCACAGAGTGATGGGTAAGATGAGAACTTGTAGTGAATCTCTTCCCACATTCTTCACATTCATAATTCTTAACACCAGTGTGTGTAAGGATGTGTCGAGTGAGGGTAGACTTGTGAGTGAATCTCTTCCCACATTCTTCACATTTATAATTCTTAACACCAGTGTGTGTAAGGATGTGTTTAGTGAGGTGAGACTTGTAAGTGAATCTCTTCCCACATTCGTCACATTTATAATTCTTAACACCAGTGTGTGTAAGGATGTGTTTAGTGAGGGTAAACTTCTGAGTGAATCTCTTCCCACATTCTTCACATTTATAATTCCTAACACCAGTGTGTGTAAGGATGTGTTTAGTGAGGTGAGACTTGTGAGTGAATCTCTTCCCACATTCTTCACATTTATAATTCCTAACACCAGTGTGTGTAAGGATGTGTTGAGTGAGGTGAGTCTTGCAAGTGAATCTCTTCCCACATTCTTCACATTTATAATTCCTAATACCAGTGTGTGTTAGGATGTGTTTAGTGAGTCCTTTCTTATTCTTGAAAGTCTTGCCACACTCTCTACACTCAAACTTTCTCTCTCCTTTGTGGATGGAGTTGCCTGCCTCAGGGTGATTCTTCTGATCACACCTGAACTTCCTCATACCTGAGACAGACTGCTGGTGTTGCTCCTCACTACTCATGTTGCTGTCCTGGCGTGTAGTCCCCACTGCAACATTACTTCTGGCAGCACACCAGATGAGTGAAGTCAGGTGTTGTTGCAGGAAGCCTCAGGGAAGCTGAGTGAGCGAGGGTCCTCCAACACTGTTCAGCAAGATGATGGAGACTTTCTTGATCGTCACGCGGCACCAGTCAGGACCGGCACCCTGGAGGTGGCGGTGCCGTTACACTTGTGCTGCTCCAACGGACCTGGAAATGACATTAGGCTCTAAATGTTATATTTTGCAAACACACCAGAAATGTGCTCACTAAATCCTTGGATGTAGTCGTGTTCCAGCCTTGCAGTGCAGGCAACCCTCATTACCTGTATGGCTTACATTCCACAAAACTTTATTACATTTATTTAATTTACGACTCCTGTCTACCGTCTTATGTAGTGTTGAACACAACACACAACACACACATAGTTACATAAACCTCTTTGCGGATGCTGCAAAATTAATGAGGAAAGTTGAAAATGTGAACGACTGTATGATGCTGCAAAATGATTTAAACAAAATCAATAGTTGGAGTAAATCATGTCAAATGGAATTTAACTTGAGTAAATGTAAGGTGATGGAGTTTGGTAAGAGTAAAAAGAGAGTGCGATATGATTATGAGATGAATGGTGTCAGGTTGGAGAAATCAAAGGAAGAAGTGGATTTGGGCGTGACTATTACAGAGGACACACACACACACACACACACACAGAGCAAAATATATACATTAATAAAATATTAGAATAACACATTTAGAATAGTAAATAGAGAAAGATAATTTATAATAACTTTTATGAAAAAAATAATTAATTATAACAGACGAGAGAAAGATTTAACTTAAAACTAACTTAACTTTACTCAACCTAACCAAACCTAACTTATAACTAACCTAACCTAACTTACCTTACGTAACCTAACTTAACCAAACTTGATTATGTTAGGTAACGTTAAGTTAGGTTACCCAAACCAGTCTGCTTTTTTAGAGACACTCACACAAAAAATGAGGGAAATGGAGCGGAAGTCACAGAAAACACTGGACCTCTTAATGGACAGACTGGAAAGACTAGAGGCAAGAGACAGGGGATGCAACCGCCTCTACCACTAGCCACCTTCATGTACACAAATATTAGGGGCCTCTATCATAAAAGTGATCAAACTAAGATCCCAATGCTAAAAGAAATGGCCCATGAAAATAACTTACTATTCCTTGCTCTCACAGAAACCCAGCTAAACAGTAATCACCTGAATGCAGAAATTAACATAGAAAATTATACTGTATTTAGAGGAGACAGGATAAACAGAAGCCACGATGGGGTAGCAATATATATCAAGGAAGAATTAGCAGCAACAACAGAGGAAATCCTGTGTTTCTCCAATGGAACAACTGAAGTATTAGGACTTCTAATGAGACAACAAAACCTTGTACTCATATTAGTATACAGGCCTCCAAACACCACCCAGGAACAATTTCAGGAAATAACAACAAAAATTGAATCAATTCTGAGACATCTTCCCACATCAACCACAGAGATAATACTGATGGGAGATTTTAACTTCCCACTCATAGACTGGGCTGACATGAAAATAAAAGGAGGTACTATGGAAGAGAAACAGCAGGCATCAACACTCATCAGATTATTAGAAAATTACTACCTAACACAATGCAACCCTGAAAACAGGCATAATTACTCCAATACACAGAGGAGGAAGCAGAGGATTGCCCAATAGATACAGACCAGTGGTATTAACTTCTCATCTCATCAAGATATGTGAGAGAGTGATCAGGAGACAGATGGTAGACTTCTTTGAGGCCAACAGTCTTTTCAATGAAGGACAACACGGTTTCAGACAGAACCGTTCATGCCTCTCCCAGCTCCTGATACACTACGAAGGAATAATGAGATGCATCCAAGAAGGCGAAAATGCGGATGTCATATACCTGGACTTTGCTAAAGCTTTCGATAAGGTAGACCATGGGATCCTGCTGCATAAACTCCGAAACCATGGCATATATGGGTCACTAGGAAAGTGGCTACATAACTTCCTATCGGAGAGAACACAGAGGGTCTCAGTACATGGAGAACTATCGAAGCCAAGCAAAGTCCAGAGTGGAGTGCCGCAAGGTTCAGTACTTGGCCCACTACTGTTCCTAGTCCATATTGGCGACATTGACAAGAACCTACTCAAACTCCCACCACAACACCCTCCCGGAAATCACACGGAGGACAGGAGCTGCGGACCCTGGAACCAGTGGAGGCCCACCTCAACTGTGCCAATAACAGGCGAAATCATCCAAAGTAACCAAAGTAAGTAAGTAATTGAACCACGCGGATATTAACCAAATGTTCATTACCTTGCTTTCTTCCCTCCTCTCCCTCCCCGCCCTTTATCGTGTATATGTACCTCCTTACCAGAAAGAGCGGGATTTTGCAGTATCAGCACGGGCGCCTACAGCACAAAAAGGCGCCGGGACAACACAAAATAGAAGCGACCATCTCGATTCACCAGACTACCACCACCACAACAATCTGCAAGCTGCCGCCGCGTCCCTTTCCCTCCCCATCATCTAGACGATAACCATTACAACACATTCAAACACACTCATAACTATGATAACACTAGTGTATATTACTCTTTATGCTCTTTGTCTTCCTTTATCGAGGAAACTTGGGCAATGGAAAGTAAGCGAGTGTTTTTGTAAAGTGTCAATGAAGGGAGAAACAGACGTCTCTTCCGTAAAGTTTGACAAGGAAGCATCGACAAGCGCACTTCAGCCACTGCTAGTAAAAACATGTTATTTACTTACACTAACTTAATTTCAAGCCGTTAAACGATGATTATTTTCACTATCAACTACAAACCATTGACATTATGGATCCAAATACTTCACCCGCGCGGTCCTGGATGCTAGGTGCGAGGAGTGTAAATGTGTGTGAATAAGTGTGTATAAATGGGTATGAGTGTCTTGTTATAACTCTCCCTCTATCTTTAGGAGAAAAACAGCTCTGGTATATATCATCATCACTTGAACGCCAACCCTGTGTATCAGCCCACGAGTCTCCATGCAGCCCCCTACAGCCTCTTCCCATACCAAATAACTCCCAACAGAAACCATCGACTTACCACACCCACGAGCCTTGAGTCCAACCAATCCAACAACAGACTTATTGATTTTAATCTTTCTCCGTCTACAAAGGTACTGACATCGCCTTGATACTACTGGTGGTGAGTGAGACCATAACAGTGTGGGTTGGGTCCGGCCAATCCACAGTAAGACTCCTCGACGTGACCCATCATTATGGAATACGTTTGTTACCAAAATATGTGAAGCTTTCCAAAATAACAATGTGCTCGCCACACGCATCAATAGACTGTACTGTTTCATCTGAGTCCAACAGTAAGGTAAACACTAGGATATACGCTCACTGAATACCACACACCAGTCAGGACAGAAGGCAACCCACGGGGGCCTCAAAAACCTTCAACAACTCCGCAATGGTGTTACAAATGCTAATTGCCTTTCTACCTGTCAACTTTTTATATATATTTTGTATACATCATACACCTGTGGCGACAGTAGGCATTGGTGGAGGCTTTTTGATCGTCCGCCTCTGCTTATTAGTGACTCCGGTTTAGATTTGTTATAGTGACGCTTCGATATCCTCAGGTTTTCTCTGATTCCCAGCCTTCTGCTCCTGCCGGTGTAGCAGTTTGAAGCAATGACAATAAGAAAGACTGGTCACAGTCTGCTGTTGGTCTCTCTCGAGACAGCCGGCCGTTCCCCTATGGAAGGAGCTCCGAGTTCATAGTGACCAATCTTTGGGTTGGACCGAGACCACTCACACTCAACACACCGGGACAATGAGGTCATAACCCCCCGACTTACATCCCGTACCTACTCACTGCTAGGTGAACAGAGGCTACACGTGAAAGGAGACTCGCCCAAATAATCTCCGTCCACCCAGGGGATCGAACCCTGGCCCCTCGGTTGTGAGCCGAGTGCGCTAACCACTACGCTAGCAGGCCGTGCGTGTGTGTGTGTGTGTGTGTGTGTGTGTGTGTGAGAGAGAGAGAGAGAGAGAGAGAGAGAGAGAGAGAGAGAGAGAGAGAGAGAGAGAGAGATGTATGTATGTAGGTATATAAGTATGTATGTACAAATAGACAAATTGTAAAATATGCAAATAAATATATAAGAAGGTATATTGTTTTTTTTCATTTATTTTTTTCCTCTCTCTCTTTCCTAAGGGAGCATATTTCCTAGTACACCGGCCGGAGTGTATTTCCTAAGGGAGCATATTTCCTACTACACCGGCCGGAGTGTATTTCCTAAGGGAGCATATTTCCTACTACACCGGCCGGAGTGTATTTCCTAAGGGAGCATATTTCCTACTACACCGGCAGTGGACACGTGCAATCCCGCTGGGACGGAGCTGCCCCAGAAAGCCAAAGTTTAACGAGGGGCTTCGCAGCAATAGTAATAATATTTCACTTTTAATTACCAAAATGATTAATTGAAATAAACTAATTGGTAAAGTTCTAGTTTACGCCCATACTCTCCCCTCACCCCCCCAACAAGCTTGGGGATTTGGTGGGAATGCGGGGTTTCGGGTGGGGTAAATGAAATGCGTCGCAAATGCGTATTTTTTGCGTAAAGGGGGTGAAATAGTTTGCCAAAAGTCTACGGAAGTCTCACTGCAGGATTCGTAAAACACTACCATTTCAACTCCTATCCTATCCTGGGGACCTGGTGGGAATGCGGGGTTTCGGGTGGGGTACATGAAATGTGTCGCAAATGCGTATTTTTTGCGTAAAGGGGGTGAAATAGTCTGCCATAAGTCTACGGAAGTCTCACTGCAGGTTTCGTAAAGCACTACCATTTCAACTCCTAACCTATCCTATTCTATCCTATCCAATCCTATCCTATCCAATCCTGTCCTAACATATCCTAACCTATCCTAACCTAACCTATCCTAACTGTAGTAACATCATATAAGTACTTACATATTTTCCTAGTGACGCCAAGATGGCCCTGCTGCTTCAGAAACGTTGTTGTCGTCGTCATCAGAAGACTCGTCACTGAAGGAGGGAACCGGTGCTCCTCCAATACTTACTACAGTTAAGTTAGGTTAGGATAGGATAGGATAGGTTAGGTTAGGTTGAAATGGTAGTGCTTTACGGAACTTGCAGTGAGACTTCCGTAGACTTTTGGCAGACTATTTCACCCCCTTTACGCAAAAAATACGCATTTGCGACGCATTTCATTTACCCCACCCGAAACCCCGCATTCCCACCAGATCCCCAAGCTTGTTGGGGGGGTGAGGGGAGAGTATGGGCGTAAACTAGAACTTTACCAAATAATTATATAGATAGAGCAAAATAAATAAGAGAAAATAATAATAAAATAAAAAAAATCAGTTCTAAATACTGAATCACATGTACAAATATATCAACACTCTTAGAATAATTTCAACAAAACCCATTTATTACTATTACCTTTCTATCTCCATTGTTCTCCTTCCTTGTACTTATTCCCTGGTGTCGTATCCTTCCTTCGCACACTTTGAATTAATTACACTACGCACGGTAAGGTCATAATCGCAATAATAATAACAATAACTTTCCTCCCTCACTCCTACGTAAATATCCCGCTTAGCACTAAGGAAAACGAGCATAAGAAAATACTTTGTTTACATTATTTTATTCTTATATTATTCATTAAAAGGTTGTAACTATGATAATAGACTCGTTTTATTGTTATTATTGTATTGGAGAGAAGAGAGTAAAGGAAAGGAATGTTTGGTGATGTGAAGTTGTGAACACGCACCAGCGAGAACCAGGATTGAACTAAACATTTTTTTTAACCTTCAGGAGCTAGGTAGCAATAGACCATATATATAGTTTTCCTAGGGTAGGGTTAACGAATAAACCTTCTTCCCTACCACACAGGTTCACCCCCCAGTGCCACACACACACCTGTCCCTTTTTTGACGTGTTCACCTGTAGTGTATGATTTTATTTGGAACAGTATTATATTATTCTTGTTGTGTTTTCAAAAGGAACAAGTTTTGAACTCTGAAAGTGAGATTAAGTTAGGCAGTGTTAAGACCAGGAAAAGGTTGTGTTTCAAAATGATTGTGTGTTTAGCGAAGTGAAATTTAACGTGTGGTGTCCAACAGTATTACTGAAGTTTCTTGTGCCAAATAAACTGAACGTGTCACTCAGAATACCAACGTGTGTGTAACATTATTGGGTTTATTGTCATTTTTTTTGTGTTCTTTCTTTTTATTGTTGCTGATTTAACAAATGAATAATTGTATCATATGGTAAATGGTGAAAAAAAAGGTTGTAATCAAATACTACACAATGATATGAAAATTAAGTTTCTCTTTTGGCAAATAATAAGTATACAAAATTATAAGTTATTTCATTAGTGACATGTGTCTTATTGTATCATTGTACAATTTGTTAGGCACAGCACCATGTCTGAATTAACTCTTGTCTCATGAACAAAGGAATAGATTTTACATGTACAGTATTTATCGTACATGGTAAAATTATGTTTACATTACGCCAACGGTCCAGGAACACAAAATTCACGTCAATTGAGAGGTACATGTGTGTGTATAATGTTGAGTGTGCCAACAAAAATATACTTGTACTACACACAGGGTTCTCTCACTCTTTCTTGACAGGGCAGGAAAAAAAACATTTGTACAACTTGAGACTTCCATTTTCCATAACTTTTCTATTACTTCATGGGCTATCAGAGACACTTATATTTTCTTTTCTTCGGAGGTCAGCAACTAATTCTAGTGCAACACCTTCGCTAGAGATCACCGCTGCACACCACTGTGATGCCTCGTGTATTGAAACACTGAGAAATTGTTCTAAAGGAGATAAGGTGGCCATGAGAGCAGAGGGTGTTGTTGTAAGTTGAATGTGATGAGGCAGAGGATGGGAAAGGAAGTGAGACATCAATGAAAGGTTTTGAAACACAGAGGGTGTTGTTGTAAGTTGAATGTGATGAGGCAGAGGATGGGAAAGGAAGTGAGACATCAATGAAAGGTTTTGAAACACAGAGGGTGTTATTGTAAGTTGAATGTGATGAGGCAGAGGATGGGAAAGGAAGTGAGACATCAATGAAAGGTTTTGAAACACAGAGGGTGTTGTTGTAAGTTGAATGTGATGAGGCAGAGGATGGGAAAGGAAGTGAGACATCAATGAAAGGTTTTGAAACACAGAGGGTGTTGTTGTAAGTTGAATGTAATGAGGCACAGGATGGGAAAGGAAGTGAGACATCAATGAAAGGTTTTGAAACACAGAGGGTGTTATAGTAAGTTGAATGTGATGAGGCAGAGGATGGGAAAGGAAGTGAGACATCAATGAAAGGTTTTGAAACACAGAGGGTGTTATTGTATGTTGAATGTGATGAGGCACAGGATGGGAAAGGAAGTGAGACATCAATGAAAGGTTTTGAAACACAGAGGGTGTTGTTGTAAGTTGAATGTCATGAGGCAGAGGATGGGAAAGGAAGTGAGACATCAATGAAAGGTTTTGAAACACAGAGGATGTTGTTGTAAGTTGAATGTGATGAGGCAGAGGATGGGAAAGGAAGTGAGACATCAATGAAAGGTTTTGAAACACAGTGTGTGTTATTGTAAGTTGAATGTGATGAGGCACAGGATGGGAAAGGAAGTGAGACATCAATGAAAGGTTTTGAAACACAGAGGGTGTTATTGTAAGTTGAATGTGATGAGGCAGAGGATGGGAAAGGAAGTGAGACATCAATGAAAGGTTTTGAAACACAGAGGGTGTTGTTGTATGTTGAATGTGATGAGGCACAGGATGGGAAAGGAAGTGAGACATCAATGAAAGGTTTTGAAACACAGAGGGTGTTGTTGTAAGTTGAATGTGATGAGGCAGAGGATGGGAAAGGAAGTGAGACATCAATGAAAGGTTTTGAAACACAGAGGGTGTTGTTGTAAGTTGAATGTAATGAGGCACAGGATGGGAAAGGAAGTGAGACATCAATGATAGGTTTTGAAACACAGATATATTAACTCACTCACTCACTACAACCATTGCCACCCAGAGACAGTAGCAGCAGCAGCACATTGTTCACATAACACAACCTCAGAAGTGGGTCTTCATGTGCTGAATAATGACAGTCCTTGTCTTGAACTGCTTCCCACAAACATCACACTTGAACTTTCTCAGGTCAGAGTGTGTCACATAGTGCTGGGTAAGGTAAGAACTTGCAGTGAATCTCTTCCCACATTCTTCACATTCATAATTCTTAACACCAGTGTGTGTAAGGATGTGTTTAGTGAGGTGAGAATTGTGAGTGAATCTTTTCCCACATTCTTCACATTTATAATTCTTAACACCAGTGTGTGTAAGGATGTGTTTAGTGAGGTGAGACTTCCGAGTGAATCTCTTCCCACATTCTTCACATTCATAATTCTTAACACCAGTGTGTGTAAGGATGTGTTGAGTGATGTTAGACTTGTGAGTGAATCTGTTCCCACATTCTTCACATTCATAATTCTTAACACCAGTGTGTGTAAGGATGTGTTGAGTGAGGCTAGACTTGTGAGTGAATCTCTTCCCACATTCTTCACATTTATAATTCTTAACACCAGTGTGTGTAAGGATGTGTTTAGTGAGGGTAGACTTGTCAGTGAACCTCTTACCACATTCTTCACATTTATAATTCTTAACATCAGTGTATGTAAGGATGTGTTTAGTGAGGCTAGACTTGTGAGTGAATCTCTTCCCACATTCTTCACATTTATAATTCTTAACACCAGTGTGTGTAAGGATGTGTTTAGTGAGGGTAATCTTCTGAGTGAATCTCTTCCCACATTCTTCACATTTATAATTCTTAACACCAGTATGTGTAAGGATGTGTTTAGTGAGGTGAGACTTCTCAGTGAATCTCTTCCCACATTCTTCACATTTATAATTCCTAACACCAGTGTGTGTAAGGATGTGTTGAGTGAGGGTAGACTTGTGAGTGAATCTCTTCCCACATTCTTCACATTTATAATTCTTAACACCAGTGTGTGTAAGGATGTGTTGAGTGAGGTGAGACTTGCAAGTGAATCTCTTCCCACATTCTTCACATTTATAATTCCTAACACCAGTGTGTGTAAGGATGTGTTTAGTGAGGGTAGACTTGTGAGTGAATCTCTTCCCACATTCTTCACATTTATAATTCTTAACACCAGTGTGTGTAAGGATGTGTTGAGTGAGGTGAGACTTGCAAGTGAATCTCTTCCCACATTCTTCACATTTATAATTCCTAACACCAGTGTGTGTAAGGATGTGTTTAGTGAGTCCTTTCTTATTCTTGAAAGTGTTGCCACACTTTCTACACTCAAACTTTCTCTCTCCTTTATGGATGGAGTTGCCTGCCTCAGGGTGATTCTTCTGATCACACCTGAACTTCCTCACACCTGAGACAGACTGCTGGTGTTGTTCCTCACTACTCATGTTGCTGTCCTGGCATGCAGTCCCCACTGCAACACTACTTCTGGCAGCACACCAGATGAGTGAAGTCAGGTGTTGTTGCAGGAAGCCTCAGGGAAGCTGAGTGAGCGAGGGTCCTCCAACACTGTTCAGCAAGATGACGGAGACTTTCTTGATCCTCACGCAGCACCAGTCAGGACTGGCACCCTGGAGGTGACGGTGCCGTTACACTTGTGCTGCTCCAACGGACCTGGAAATGACATTAGGCTCTAAATGTTATATTTTGCAAACACACCAGAAATGTGCTCAGTAAATCCTTGGGTGTAGCCGTGTTCCAGCCTTGCAGTGCAGGCAACACTCATTACCTGTATGGCTTACATTCCACAAAACTTTATTACATTTATTTAATTTACGACTCCTGTCTACCGTCTTATGTAGTGTTGAACACAACACAACAGACACACACACACACACACAGTTACATAAACCTGTTTGCGGATGATGCAAAATTAATGAGGAAAGTTGAAAATGTGAACGAACGTATGATGCTGCAAAATTATTTAAACAAAATCAATAGTTGGAGTAAATCATGGCAAATGGAATTTAACTTGAGTAAATGTAAGGTGATGGAGTTTGGTAAGAGTAAAAAGAGAGTGCGATATGATTATGAGATGAATGGTGTCAGGTTGGAGAAATCAAAGGAAGAAGTGGATTTGGGCGTGACTGTTACAGAGGACACACACACACACACACACACACACACACACACACACACAAACACACACAGGGGACTTGACTCCAGACAAATATATTGACAAAATTGCTGGTGGGATGATGAATTTATTAAAGAGGGTGAGAGTGGCTTTTTTATCTGGATGGAAGGATGAAAAAGAAGATTTTGACTTCTGTGGTACGACCGAGGTTGGAATATGCGGCAGTCGTGTGGTCTCCCCATAAAAAGAAAAATATTGCAAGATTAGAAAGAGTTGAAAGAGCAGTTACGAAGATGGTTCCTGAGATGGGTACTTTAACCTAGGAAGAGAGATTGAAAAGATTAGAAATCACTACACTCGAGGAGAGAAGGGAAAGAGGTGATTTGATAAATGTCTATAGAATGGTGAATGGTATGGAGGATGTGGATGAAGAAGACTTTTTACCCTTGGATACACGGAGTATAAGAGGACATGGTTTAAAGTTGAAAAAGGAAAACTGTAGAAGGGCATCAAGAAGTATAGTTTTCCTCATAGAGTTGTAAATAAATAGAATGAGCTCAGCGAGGAAGTTGTGAAAGCTGGGAGTGTGCATGCTTTGAAGAAGAAACTAGATAAGAGATACAGAGACGGGATACCATGAGATTACTCCCTCCCGTAAACCACAACTAGGTAAATACACACACACACACACACACACACTGGTGAGCATTCATAGAGGGAGGAGGTGTCTGAACCCGCTCCTGACTGGAGGCTATAGAGCTGCAACACATCACATGGAGGAGTGAATTACGGCCACATCAGGACTACCTAGCAAGTTGGTCAAGGGAGGGGAGCAAAATAGTGCCAGATTAAATGAATTTTTAGTGCCTAAATTGAAAAGTGTACACTGGGGCGGTTTGTTTACATTCTGTTGGCAAGATGGCGGAGGGTGGTGGTGGTGTAACCCCAACTGGAGTGACACCAAGGTTTGAGGGTTTTAGGAAGGAGAATGTGGAGGATGGCAGAGAGTTGAATTACAGATTACAGATGAGAAAGATACAACAATTGGAGGAAATGGTAGAGAATATGAGGACCATATGCGAATCTTTCAAAGGAGAACTGGAGTCTGTCAAGGGTGAGCAGAAGAAAGTCACGAAGGAGTTAATAGAAGTTAAGGAAGAGTTGAAAGTAATGAAGGAAGTAAATGGTATACTAAAAGAAGAAAATAAGAACCTCAATAGACAACTCAATATGGAGATGACACAAGTCAAGAAGATAAATGAGGAAGTTAACCTGTCAGTTAGGACACTCGAAAAGAAGCAATCTGAATGGATCAAAGAGAGTGAAGTGAAGGGAGAATCTCTGAGGAAGATAATAGAAGATCAACAAAAGGAAAAAGAGCAGGGGATAAAGGAGAAAGTGATTAGTGTAATTAAGGAAAAACAGAAACTAGTAAGAGATACGGTAGACAAGATAAAGTGTGTAGTAATCTTTGGTGTTAAGGAAGAAAAAATAGTGAGTAGACTGGACAGAGAAGAAAAGGAGAAGGAGGGAATACATAAAATATTGACAGAAGTTACAGAGGAGCCGGGCCAAGCGGCAAACTTGATTGAAGAATTTTATAGAATTGGAAAATTTGAAGAAGGAAAAGATAGACCTTTAAGGATAAAGTTTGTTACGCAGGTTCAGGCTGAAGAGGTGATAAACGGATCCTGGAAACTAGCTGGAAAGGAGGAATTTAAAGGTATATGGATTAATAAGGATTTGAACGAGGAAGAGAGAAAGCAATTAAAGGATTTAGTCATAGAGGCAAAACAAAAAAACGAGGAGAGGACAGAAGAAGAGAAGAAACAGTTCTACTGGAAGGTCAGAGACCTGAGGTTAACGAAGAAATATATCAGGAAGTAAGAAAAATATGTTATACCAATGTTAATGGACTGATGTCAAAAAGGACAGAGGTTGATGAGTATCTTGAAAGAGCAAAGCCTGATGTGTTAATATTATGTGAAACTAAGTGGAAAGATGAGTGGCCATTACCAGATATTGGAAAAAATAAGTATGAGGTATGGATGAAAAACAGAGATGGTAAAGAAGGTGGTGGAGTGATGATATTGACGGAAAAAGGTGTCAAAGTGGAAAGAGTGGAAATAAGCAAGAATAAATCAGAGGTCATAAGAGTTGTTGTAAATAATAGTAAGGGAAAATTAACGACATATGTGGGGGTTTACGTACCGCCCCTGACAAATGCTTGGTCAAGAGATGAACATGAGAGAATGTTGGAGGATACAATAAGTGAGATGGACAGGATAGTATCACAAGAAAAGAACGTACTTGTGGTGGGAGACTTTAATTGCAAGGAAATCAATTGGGAAGACAAGACTTTTCAAGGAGGAGAAAATTCATGGAGTAGTAAACTCGTAAATTGGGCTGAGGAAAACCTAATGATTCAATGGATTGACTGCGAAACGAGATTCAGGGAAGGGGAAAAGGCATCAAGATTGGATTTGCTGTTTACCAGTGATGCAGAAGCTATAGGAACAATAAATTATGAATGCCCTGTAGGCAAAAGTGATCATGTGCTAATTGAAATAGATCTCAGTATAGAATCTTTAAGGACAAATGAGGAGTACAAAGTGGAAAGATATAGATATTACAAAACAAACTTCGTAGAAATGAGGAAATACTTTGAAAGTGTAAATTGGAGTTGTTTTGAGGAAGCAGATAATGTACAGGTGAAATGGGATGAGTTTGTCAAGATATACAATATTGCAGTGGACAGGTATGTTCCAAGAGGGAGAATAAATTTGAAAAAGGGTAAAGAATGGTACAATGTTAAGTGTGACAGGGCTAGAAAGTGCAAGGTGAGTGAATGGAATAGATGGAGGAAAATAGACGGAAACTGCATGGAGACGTCATGTGGAAGCTAGAAATGAATGTGTAAGGATTTTGAGGACAGAAAAACAAAATTATGAGAAGAACATTATGGAAATGTGTAGGAGTGACTCAAGATTATTTTATAGACATATTAACGGAAAAATGAAGAAAAGTGAAGGTATAACTGGATTGAAGGTTGATGGAAGAAAATATGACGAGGTACAAGAAATGGCGGAGGTGATGAATGAAAGGTTTCAAACAGTATTTACTGAAGAGAGTGACTTTGACTTAGCAGATGAGGAGTTGACCGGAAACCAGTTAAGAGGAATAGAAGTAAGTCAGGAGGAAGTTATGAAATTGATGGAAAATTTGGATGTAAATAAGGCGGCTGGTCCAGATGGAATTTCAAATTGGATTCTGAAAGAATGTAGAAATCAGTTGGTGGATAAAGTTTATAGCCTGGTGAGGTTGTCGTTGATGAAGGGAAAAGTGCCAAAGGATTGGAAAAGAGCAAATATTGTACCAATTTACAAGGGTGGAAGTCGAGAGGATCCACTGAATTATAGACCAGTGTCCTTGACGAGTGTAGTAGGAAAAATATGTGAGAAGATTATAAAGAATACTTGGATGGAATATCTGGAGAGAAATTATGTGTTGACAACATGCCAGTTCGGATTCAGGAGAGGGAGGTCATGTTCCTCAAATTTGTTGTCTTTTTATTCAAGGGTCATAGATGTTGTACAAGAGAGAGATGGTTGGATGGATGGGGTCTACCTGGATTTGAAGAAGGCCTTTGATAAGGTACCACATAAGAGACTGTTATGGAAGATAGGGAGGTATGGAGGAATTGGAGGACGATTGTTGGAATGGATGAAAGATTATCTTCATGAGAGGGAAATGAGAACGGTAATAAGGAATAATAATTCTTCCTGGTTGAAAGTTACTAGTGGAGTACCCCAAGGGTCAGTGCTGGGACCGATCATGTTTGGTATATATGTAAATGACATGGTTGAAGGAGTCGACAGTCATATCAACTTGTTTGCCGATGACGCCAAATTGATGAGGAAAGTGCAGAATGTGAGAGATTGCAAGAGGACCTTGATAAGATTGGTAGATGGAGTGAAAAGTGGCAAATGGAATTCAATTTAAGTAAGTGCAAAGTCATGGAATTTGGCAAAAGCAAAAGGAGAGTGAACTATAATTACAAAGTGAAAAATGTTAGTTTGAAAAAGTCGAAGGAGGAGGTGGATTTGGGGGTGACTATTACGCGGAGTTTAATCCCGGATAGACATATAGATAAAATTACGGAAGAAGTGAGTAGTCTGTTAAGGAGAATCAAAATGGCTTTTTCGTACTTGGATGCCGATATGATGAAAAAACTGATTACCGCTATGATTAGAGCGAGATTGGAGTATGCGGCGATTGTATGGTCCCCTCACACAAAGAAAAATATTAGAAAATTGGAGAGGGTGCAAAGGGCAGCCACCAAGATGGTACCGGAATTGAGAGAGTTCACATATGAAGAAAGATTGAGGAAACTGGAACTTCCTACGCTTGAGAGCAGGAGAGAGAGAGGGGACTTGATAGGAGTTTATAAAATGGTGAACAACCTGGATAGAATTGATGGAGAGTTGTTAAATCTGGAGGCCAGAAGGACAAGGGGACATGGAAAGAGGCTGAAGAAGGAGCGTTGTATCAGGGACATCAAGAAGTACAGTTTTCCGCACAGAGTGGTCAACACCTGGAATGAATTAAGTGGAGATATTGTAAACGCCACCAGTGTACACAGCTTTAAAGCCAAGTTGGATAAAGTAAGATATAAAGACGGGACAATATGAGATTACTCCCCTCCCGTAAACCACAACTAGGTAAATACACAGAAACACACACACTGCTTCTGTGGTTCAGTGGTTACCGTCCTCGCCTTCCACCCAGCAAGGCGTGGGTGGGAACCTTGCTCAGGTTGCAAAGTATTTTAGTTAAGTTTAGTTAGGTTAGGCTTATTTAACTGCAGCTCTGGGAAGGTTATGCTAACAAAGCTATTATTTTCGATAAATTTTTACATCTTCAGAAAGGTATGGGGCTATGAAAGAAAATGGCGTCTGCACTTCGCATAACCCCCTACTTTTAGTCATAAAAAACATTTGATAGCTTCTAAATTAACATAACTTAACCATATCTTAACTTATGTTAACAAATAACAAAACCTTGTTCAAGCCAAACTAAACTATTCTTTTGGAAGGGAAGGAAAAAACAAAAAATGGTATTTTTTTCTGTGATTCATCGGCATAACTGTTTGGTATGATCTGAACAAGTACCTGGAGTTGAACTTGTAATGCATTATAAAGGTAACGAGATATCGAGTGGTTAAGGAAACGAATCTTTATCTACAGCTTGTCATTCTGAAAATTTTGAATCCTATGTTTATGTCACAAATTAATTGTAACAGTTAGGTTAGTTAACCAAACCTAACCTAATCTAACCATAACCTAACTTGACATATGCTTTACCAGGTTAATAATAACGAGCATTGCCTCAACCCTTGACAGATGTGTTGAGTTCACTATGTATAGTATGTACCACTTCATATTTATATCCATATCGTACCAGCACTAGTTATGCACAAATACCTTAGTTTTTGTCACAAATCATTGCCTACCACGGGGAGGGGGGGGGGGGGGGAGGAATAAGAACCCCCAATGCTTTGCGACGGGAACAACTTTTAGATTAATTCAAAACACACCAAAATAAAGCAGAACAAATAGTTTGGTTTGGTTGAGCAGAGTGATAGTGGTGTACTTGTTAATACTTATCAATGCAACACTAAGGGTGTAATGGTACCAGACTCAGCACAAGGAACTATATATTCACACTCACTCTTCATACATGACCTGTGTGTGCACGGGAAAACATATCCATCACACATTGACACTGTACTTAAGCAATAGCCTGGATGACAACCACAATCTGATGCAATTACTAATGGATATATACCTTGTCAGCTGGCTCTATTAACACTGATGATCGTGCTCAAGTCAATGTAATGGTTGGAGATTCCTTGTTGGTTGTTGGTGTTGTTTAGTTGTGCGACGATTCAGTGGCTGCTCTGAGTCCTGTGGTGAAGTCCTGCGAGGGTGTCACAGGCGTGTTAGGTGACCCATCTTCTTGAAGGCAGCGCGCGCTGGAGAGACGGATCACACCTGCTTGTGGTGAGGGGTAACAGGAGTTGAGAGCAGAGTACAACACGGTGAGAGTGGTCACGCGGAATCTGTACTAACAAGTGTTCGTCGTTCCATAGTGTCCTGAATGTTCAATGTTCCTGCAGCAGGGGCAGTGTGGGTCAGGGAACAGACAGACGCAGGCGGTGCAGGTGATAGTGTCCTGAATGTTCAATGTTCCTGCAGCAGGGGCAGTGTGGGTCAGGGGACAGACAGACGCAGGCGGTGCAGGTGATAGTGTCCTGAATGTTCAATGTTCCTGCAGCAGGGGCAGTGTGGGTCAGGGGACAGACAGACGCAGGCGGTGCAGGTGATAGTGTCCTGAATGTTCAATGTTCCTGCAGCAGGAGCAGTGTGGGTCAGGGGATAGACAGACGCAGGCAGTGCAGGTGATAGTGTCCTGAATGTTCAATGTTCCTGCAGCAGGGGCAGTGTGGGTCAGGGGACAGACAGACGTAGGCGGTGCAGGTGATAGTGTCCTGAATGTTCAATTTTCCTGCAGCAGGGGCAGTGTGGGTCAGGGGACAGACAGACGCAGGCGGTGCAGGTGATAGTGTCCTGAATGTTCAATGTTCCTGCAGCAGGGGCAGTGTGGGTCAGGGGACAGACAGACGCAGGCGGTGCAGGTGATAGTGTCCTGAATGTTCAATGATCCTGCAGCAGGGGCAGTGTGGGTCAGGGGACAGACAGACGCAGGCGGTGCAGGTGATAGTGTCCTGAATGTTCAATGTTCCTGCAGCAGGGGCAGTGTGGGTCAGGGGACAGACAGACGCAGGCGGTGCAGGTGATAAGTGTCCTGAATGTTCAATGTTCCTGCAGCAGGGGCAGTGTGGGTCAGGGGACAGACAGACGCAGGCGGTGCAGATGATAGTGTCCTGAATGTTCAATGTTCCTGCAGCAGGGGCAGTGTGGGTCAGGGGACAGACAGACGCAGGCTTCTTCTTCTTCTTGTGACCTCTCGCTTTTTATCGCTTCGTAGGTCCTCTTTCCCTTCAGTGTTCTGCTCCTGATTCCTCTGCAACCTCTTCTTCTTCGGTGCAGGTGATAGTGTCCTGAATGTTCAATGTTCCTGCAGCAGGGGCAGTGTGGGTCAGGGGACAGACAGACGCAGGCGGTGCAGGTGATAGTGTCCTGAATGTTCAATGTTCCTGCAGCAGGGGCAGTGTGGGTCAGGGGACAGACAGACGCAGGCGGTGCAGGTGATAGTGTCCTGAATGTTCAATGTTCCTGCAGCAGGGGCAGTGTGGGTCAGGGGACAGACAGACGCAGGCGGTGCAGGTGATAGTGTCCTGAATGTTCAATGTTCCTGCAGCAGGGGCAGTGTGGGTCAGGGGACAGACAGACGCAGGCGGTGCAGGTGATAGTGTCCTGAATGTTCAATGTTCCTGCAGCAGGGGCAGTGTGGGTCAGGGGACAGACAGACGCAGGCGGTGCAGGTGATAGTGTCCTGAATGTTCAATGTTCCTGCAGCAGGGGCAGTGTGGGTCAGGGGACAGACAGACGCAGGCGGTGCAGGTGATAGTGTCCTGAATGTTCAATGATCCTGCAGCAGGGGCAGTGTGGGTCAGGGGACAGACAGACGCAGGCGGTGCAGGTGCAGGTGAGCCGTGAGTGTTGTGTTGTGTGGCCGACACAGAGGCGGGTGAGGGCGACATCTAGGACGCGGGATTGTTTTCAAGTCAGGCCTTTGTATCGGCAGCTATTGTTAGGGGAAAAAATGGAAAACACACAAAAAAGTCTATATTATAAATAGTTACGGAGGAAAATGACAAAAACATATTTGACCCCAAATTCTGGTCGAAAATTTTGGGCCTCAAAATAAAAAAAAATTTTGGTCACAGATACGAAAAAAAATCAGACGAATAAAAGTTATAGATCTTACTATTTCCAAAAAATTTTGTTCAGCAAGTTTTGGAGTTAAATAAATAAATAAATATGTAAGAGTTGTGTTATGTACACAGGAGCTGCCCTGTGTACGTCAACTGTAGCCTCTTACAACTTTACTATTTTCTTATATTCAAACATAAACACACACACACACACACACACACGTACAAATACTTTAATGAAATAAATAATAGTTTCCCCGCGAATAGTATGTATATAACTATTTTCTATGATATAACTGTTAGGAACATACATACATACGTACATACATACACAGATACATACACACATACGTACCTACATACATACACACGTACATATATTTTCATTAAATAAATAATAGTTTATCTTAAAAAATAGAAAATATTTACTCCGTGGGAATAATTTTATCACAAACAATTTAATTAATGACATAATATAACATAATCTAAACACATTCTTTAAATTTCCTCAATAAAATTATACCAACCAAAATATAAAAAATAAATAAATAAAAATATATAATGGTAACGTCCCCGCCTGTTACCCACCAACTCGTAAATTCAAATCCTTCACAAACAACTAAGTAATTATCACTGCTAGAGAGTAATTACTATCCTCATTAGCAAGGTAATTAAGGTGGAGAGACTGGAACCGGGGTAATTAGCCTTTAATAACCATAATAATAACACTAATAATCTTTAATTAACCCTTAACTTCCGGGTGGCTAAATTATTTTCCGTTCCCATCTCCGGGTAACTTTTGGAAAATTAGGAAACGCCAGAAGATAATTTTATCTATAAAAACCAAATTATATTTTTTATTCTGAGTGCAATGATGTACTAACCTGCGCGCTATGACCTATGGAAGTAAAGTTATTGTGTATCATAAATATCTTTCCGAAAGCGTGTTGCAGCCCGCTGTGTCCCGTGGCGCAGAAATGACCCGCAGTGCGATATCGCTGCCCGTGAATCTCTCTCTCTCTCTCTCTCTCTCTCTCTCTCTCTCTCTCTCTCTCTCTCTCTCTCTCTCTCTCTCTCTCTCTCTCTCTCTCTCTCTCTCTCTCTCTCCTTTTGGGAATTTCTTTTAGATGAAATAATTGTACTTCCAATGAGAGAGAGAGACAATTTTTCGTTCATGGTCACACACACACACACACACACACACACACACACACACACACTGACACAATGACCTGCACACAGCATTTTCTGATGTATCATTGAATATGACTGCACACATACGCACTAAGAGGGAGATATATATATATATATATATATATATATATATATATATATATATATATATATATATATATATAAAATTATATGAAAATAATGGGAAGGATGACACAAATCCAAGACTCACCATGGTAGCAACATCGCGCTGAACCACGTGCTTCTATCAGTAGCGACTTAGTGATGGACGGACAACTCCCCACCCCCCACTTGCCACAATCTCCACTCCCTCATCCTCCTTCGTCACCTCACCCTCACTCTCCTCCTGAACCATCTTTATCACCTCAGCCTCCTCCATCATCTGACCATCCTACGTCACCTGAGCCATCTTTATCACCTCACTCTCCCTCCCCGCACGTATCATTTCAACTTTCCCCGTCAAACATCTCTCTACTTGCCCAACAAGGTTCCTTCTCACCTCCCCGACCCCCTCCTCCCTCTCCATCTACAAACAGTAGAATTTTGCGCTGCATTGCACCAAAGAAGAATGTTGCCTCAGCAAACTCTGGAAGAAAAGAGATCACATATAAACATATCTTATAAGAAGTGTGTGTGTATGTGTGTCTGTGTGCGTGTGTATGTGGAGAGAGAGAGAGAGAGAGAGAGAGAGAGAGAGAGAGAGAGAGAGAGAGAGAGAGAGAGAGAGAGAGAGAGAGAGAGAGAGAGTAGGCTGTTGTGTACACACTGCCTCTCCCCTTTCCGCGATAAGAAGGAAAGGGGAGATAGCCTAGGCCGTAGACACACACAGCTGTCCTCCCCTACCACCTACACACTCACCCAGACACAATTTGTGTAAAATGAGTATTCAGTGAATTTTGAAAGTAACACTATTGTTGTTAGTACAATATAAATTATATCTACCTTGCGACTGGTGTGATGCCCTCCGTCGAATGTAGAGTCCCGTACCAGGTCTTCTTTTTAGAATATCTTGAGGGTGTGATACTGCATGAAACAGCAAAACACCAGCAAACACGGGCATAGTTGGAGTAAAATCCTCACATTCGTTCCATCTAAAATCATCTGCATTTGCAGCAGCACCTGTGGAAGCTTGTGCTGCAATTCTAGGTCTCATTATAGCTCTGCTACGCCCACGTGACCTTCCATGCCCACGAGATCCTGTGACAGTACGTGAGATACGCATACTTGATGTTTGCTCCGTGTCTTCATCACTATATTCATCACTACTGCTGTCTTCAATTTCTTCAAAATAATATTCACTGTCCTCGCTCTCTTCAGTAATTTCTAAATCACTGTCATATGACATATGCATATCAGTATCCATACTGCCTCTTTCACCCGGAGGGTGAGTTTCACCCGCCGTGTCTAGGGAGGTGCCAGATGTTTTCTCCATGAAGGAAAAAAGGTAAGTAAGGCGAATTTAGATCACTCATAGTGACAGCTGAGTTAGTGGAAAGAGTTGCCAATTACTTATACTCGCCTTTCGACTTGAAACAAACGCGCCAAAATACGAAAACGCGGCGGGAAAATTCATGATTACCGGAACGATCACCGTCTCACCAGACGGAGCACTATGATCGTACATGTACGATCCCCGGATGTTAAGGGTTAACGTAAGGAGGGTAAAATGTGCTCGTAATAAATCCAGCGCGTGATCCCACTGACTCATTTTTCAGCTACGTATATATAAATTGCTTCTTATACGCACATATAGACACGTACATAGACACACATGACCCTCACGTGTTAGTATATACGCTCATCTTTTCTCTATAGGGCGTGGGTGAGGCGTGGGCGGAAATATTTACACTTTTTTATAATAACACTTGGTTCGAATCTTCACTGAGTTGCCATGTTTAGGTTAGATACGCTTTGGTTAGGTATGGTTTGGTTCGGTTATGAGTTATTCATATTTTATTACCCCAAAGATAGGCATGTGCCGTATCTATAAGCGAGCACTTAGGTACGGCTGCCGTACCTGTAAGCTGTGCTATTATAGATAGTACGCCACATACTCATTTCATGACATTACTGGCATTAATCAGGATAAAGCTATGCTTTACCCTAATTAAAGCTATGCTTTACCCTGATTAAGGTTGTGCTTTACCACACAGTATTATCACTTTTGTGTATTCAACGCACTATTTTTCTACTAAGGTGGCGTCATTTCCACAATTAAGGTGGGAATCAGTATATTTTACTCAAATAAGTAACTATTTACTCTTTCTGGGCCGCCATATTTCCTTTTTGTGGGTGTTTTTCAAGGGAATCCGGTTTGCAAGCTGAAATCCGTCTCCCAAGACACCTCTAGAGCAGTCTTCGAAGCCGAGTCTCCTCGGCTTGGAACTGTCTTCGTATCCTCCAAGCCGAAAGTGGACGACAAAAACGCTCCAGGCGGGATTGACTTGAGATTGACTTGGGTTTACCGAAGATAATCTTCGAAGCCGTGGACGACAAAAATGCGGCTTTAGGAGGTTAAGGATATATAGTATAGTATAGTGTTTTCCTCGCCTTAGCTGCCCCCGAGTGTCTAGAAAATTATAGTGTGTTAAGGATATATAATAAACGAGAAGGATATTAAGTGCTGTGTTATCCTTACCCTAGCTGTCTCCTAATTCAAAGTTGATATACTCTAATCTAATCTAACCATCTAAATCTAATATAACCTAATCTAAATCTAAGTTAACCTAACTTATGCTAATATAATATAGTCTTACCTTAATTTAACCTTACCTAAACATAACATAACGTATCATAATCTTGTCTAACTTAACCTTACTAAATTTAGAAGCAAATGCAATGATGATGATAATAATAATTATAAGAATAAAATAATAATAGTAGTATATATTTTCAAAGAATTCGACGCCATATTAAAAAAACAATGACACACACAGATAGCTTATAAAATTACGAATAATTTAACACCACATACATCAAAAACACACATATACTTACCGAGATTTTCGTGAATATGTAGAGCAGGAGTGTCAAAGACGCGGCCCGCGGGCCGCCACACTCCTGTATGCGGCCCGTGGTGCATTTACTGCTTCAGTCTTGGCCTACCTTATGTTTTATTACAATTAATTAATCCAGCCTTTCGTTTTTTAAGATTATCATTTATACTTTTTTTATTATTGTGTTTTAAGCAATTTCGGTTTCGTTGCGTCGACTCCGCAAACTGTAGTGTACAGGTATTAAACGTGAACAGGACGCGGCAGGCTCTCGATTTACCCGGCCTTTGTCCCTTTGAGTACCAGTCTTGCTATATCCCTCGAGTCAGTCGGAGCGTTACACATACCCCAGCATATATAAACTTACTTTGAACCCCTTCATCATGTTTTCAAAGAAAATAACAGTTATTGAAGAACGTCGTGTGGTGCAGGAAAAGTGGAAAATCTTGTACTTTTTTGCTGAAGTGAATGGAAAACCAACTTGTTTGATTTGTAATAAAAATGTAGCTGTGGCGAAGGAATATAACATTCGCAGGCATTACACAAGCACTCATGCTACGAAGTATGATGAATATAGTGGAAAGTTGCGTGAAGAAACAATTAGGAAGTTAGAACAGTCACTCAACAAGCAGCAGTCAGTGTTTAAACGTGTTCATCAAGCCAGTGATGCTGCAGTTCGGGCAAGTTATAGGATTGCACAAGAAATAGCCTTTTTCGGAGGGGAACTTTATAAAGAAATGTATGTTGATGGCCGCAGAAGATATTTGCCCTGAAAAACATCAAGCATTTGCAAACATAAGCCTTTCAAGAAATACAGTTGCAGATAGAATTAATGAATTATCAGAAAATCTTAACTGTCAACTCAAAGAAAAAGTTACTAAATTTGTAGCATTTTCTGTAGCAATTGATGAAAGTACAGATGTAAGTGACATAGCGCAACTTGCAGTTTATATACGTGGTGTAGATGAAAATATGCAGGTAACTGAAGAACTTGTAGAACTGGTACCAATGAAGGGAACAACAACAACGGGGAATGATATATTTGTGTGCTTGGTTGGTACACTAGATAAAATAGGTGTTGACTGGATGAAAACTGTGGGTGTGGCTACAGATGGAGCACCTCAAATGGTCGGTAGAAAAGTTGGAGTCGCAACAAAGTTAAAAGAAAAACTACTAGCTATGAACTCAGACCATCAAATTCACAGTGTTCATTGCATAATTCACAGAGAAGCGCTTTGCAGTAAAACATTAAAGATGGATCATGTCATGGATGTTGTTATTAAGACAGTGAACTTTATACGTGCGCGAGGTCTGAACCACAGACAGTTCAACAGCTTATTGGAGGAAATTCACACTAACGGTCTGCCATACCACACTGATGTTCGTTAGTTAAGCCGAGGAGTCGTGCTGAAGCGCTTTTATGAACTAAGAAGTGAAATACAGAGGTTTATGCATGGGAAAGGAAGGGATATGCAGGAAATGAAAGACAATGAATGGATTCAAGATCTAGCTTTCATGGTAAATATAACAGAGCACTTGCATTACCTGAATACAAGGCTGCAAGGTCGCAATAAATTGGTGACAGATTTACATGACTCTATTCGTGCCTTTGAGTTGAAGCTTAAACTTTTTGAACGTCAACTAGCAGCAAGTAATACTGCACACTTTCCAACTCTGAAGTCCATGCAAAACGCACCTGAGTTTCATGGTGATTTTAACACCGAAAAGTGCTGCAACAAGATTACCAAGTTAGTGAGTGAGTTCGGAGAAAGATTCGCAGACTTTAAAAACCTGGAGTATGATTTTTCTGTTTTCCGCAACCCTTTCTCTGTTAATGCTGATGAAGCACCAGAACATTTTCAGTTAGAATTAATTGAGCTCCAGTGTAATTCTGTGCTGAAGGATAAGTTTTCAAGTGTTGACATTGGCACATTTTATCAGTATGTTGGGGCAACATAGCCCAGAATTAAATGTCTGGCATTAAAAATTATGGCAATGTTTGGCAGTATCTATGTCTGTGAACAGCTCTTTTCTGTGATGAAATTGAACAAGTCTCGACTCAGATCTCAACTTACTGATGAACATCTTAACTCAACACTGAAGGTAGCCACTGCTCAATCCTTAGTGCCAAACATTGATGCACTTGTACAGGCCAAGAGGTGCCAAGTTTCTGGGAGCAGTAATACCAGGGATTAAGGTAAATACTAGTTTGATTTTCTTTGTTCGTTTGTTAGGTTTCATTTTCTTTATTATTATTATTATTATTGTTATTATTATTATCATCATTATCGTTATCATTATCATTATCATATTACTTCCCTAATAAGTGGTCTCGATCAGCTCATAATTATCTGGCCCGCGTACTGTATGCTCTGATGAAATGTGGCCCACTGGGGTAAATTAGTTTGACAACCCTGATGTAGAGGATGAGCGCTAGGAAGGAGAGATAAACACTGGCCCCCAAACCTCAGTCTTAGATATTCAGGCATACTATAGACACCAACGCTCATGTAGACATGGACGAACAGCCAACCAGGGATGATTATGGTGTATATACTCTGTAGGGGAAGGTAGGGGGGTTAGGGGGAGGTGGAGGAGGAGGAGGAAAGATGACAGTATAGAATTAAATATATAAAAAAAATATTGATATGAGCGAGAAGAAAAAAATTATGTATATCCTCACCACCACCACCACTACTACTACTACTACTACCACTACTACTACTATAACTACAACTATAACTACTACTACTACTTACTCCTTGTTCATAGTGTTACAGCTGTTCCTGAAGCTGCACCCGACCGCCAGGCCTATAAAATGTCCTGAGCCTATGTTAGAAGCGAAGAAAGAGGCTCCAACCTATGTTTTTTTGGGAAAGGAAAAGGTTAATTAGAGGTAAGGAAGGAAGGAAGGAAGAAAGGGAGGGAAGGAGGGAAGGGAGGATGGATGGATGGAAGGATGGAAGGAAGGATGGATGGAAGGAAGGAAGGATAGGAGAAGAGAGAGAGAGAGAGAGAGAGAGAGAGAGAGAGAGAGAGAGAGAGAGAGAGAGAGAGAGAGAGAGAGAGAGAGAGAGAGAGAGAGAGAGAGAGAGAGAGAGAGAGATAAGGAAACATGATTATCAGAATAAATATTATCTTTCAAGACAGACTGAAACCTTTTCCTCCTCCTTTTCTTCTTCCTCCTCGTCCTTCTCACAATACTACTACTAAAAAATAATAATAATAATTATGATAAAAAGAGTGAAATACGGTTTGATATTATAGTAATGATGAACATAAGTCCAGATTCGTGTTCATTATGACCGAAAACATCACTGTACAAATTTTCATGAGATTCGGAGGTGTGGAAATTTTTGACGAAATTTCCCTGGCTACATATATACACCCTTAAGATTTTTTTTTCATAAATCATGTTTTATTGAATAACTCGAAAATTATGAGGTTTACGTAGATAATGTTTTGAATATTATATAAAGAGCAGAACACGCCCGTTATTTTGAGCTATTGTGGAATAAAATTGGTCAATAAATAACCGAAAAAATTACAAAAAAATGCAGTTTTTTCCATAAAACTTTACATCTCAAGAAGTATATGAGTTAATGTAAAATTAAAGACATTATTCGATAGATCTTTTCAAGCTATACAGCTTTGCTTCATACACTAATCCAGTAGGACGAATAGTTTCGTTGTAAAATGACAAAAACATATTCGACCCCAAATTCTGGTCGATATTTTCAGGAAAAAAAAAAAAAAAAAAAAAAAAAAAAAAAAAAAAAAAAAAAAAAAAAAAAAAAAAAAAAAACCACCACCACTATCACAGATTCACGAAAATAACACGAATGAAAGTTATCAATGTTACAATTATAAATATAATAATTTAATGAAAGTTTTTCTACTACTATTACTACTACCACTACCACTACCACTACCACTACCACTACCACTACCACTACCACTACCACTACCACCACCACTACTACTATTACTACTAATTATACTTACATCGTCGGGCTGGAAACATCATTGTAGAAATTTTCATGAGATTCGGAGGTGTGGAAATTTTCATGAAAATTTTGTAGGGTACACCCTTACAAGTTTTTTTCATTAATCATGTTTTGTCAAATAACTCGAAAACTATGAGGTTTACGTAAAAAAATATATAAATGACCTGGCGCTTACTTTATTAACATTAACTCACTCACTCACTACAACCATTGCCACCCAGAGCCGGTAGCAGCAGCAGCACATTGTTCACATAACACAACCTCAGAAGTGGGTCTTCATGTGCTTGATAATGACAGCCCTTGTCTTGAACTGCTTCCCACAAACATCACACTTGAACTTTCTCAGGTTAGAGTGTGTCACATAGTGCTGGGTAAGGCAAGAACTTGTAGTGAATCTCTTCCCACATTCTTCACATTCATAATTCTTAACACCAGTGTGTGTAAGGATGTGTTTAGTGAGGTTAGACTTGTCAGTGAATCTCTTCCCACATTCTTCACATTTATAATTCTTAACACCAGTGTGTGTAAGGATGTGTTGAGTGAGGTGAGACTTGTAAGTGAATCGCTTCCCACATTCTTCACATTTATAATTCTTATCACCAGTGTGTGTAAGGATGTGTTTAGTGAGGGTAGACTTCTGAGTGAATCTTTTCCCACATTCTTCACATTCATAATTCTTAACACCAGTGTGTGTAAGGATGTGTTTAGTGAGGGTAAACTTCCGAGTGAATCTCTTCCCACATTCTTCACATTTATAATTCTTAACACCAGTGTGTGTAAGGATGTGTCGAGTGAGGTGAGACTTGTAAGTGAATCTCTTCCCACATTCTTCACATTTATAATTCTTAACACCAGTGTGTGTAAGGATGTGTTTAGCGAGGTTAGACTTCTGAGTGAATCTCTTCCCACATTCTTCACATTTATAATTCTTAACACCAGTGTGTGTAAGGATGTGTTTAGTGAGTCCTTTCTTATTCTTGAAAGTGTTGCCACACTCTCTACACTCAAACTTTCTCTCTCCTTTGTGGATGGAGTTGCCTGCCTCAGGGTGATTCTTCTGATCACACCTGAACTTCCTCACACCTGAGACAGACTGCTGGTGTTGCTCCTCACTGCTCATGTTGCTGTCCTGGCGTGCAGTCCCCACTGCAACACTACTTCTGGCAGCACACCAGATGAGTGAAGTCAGGTGTTGTTGCAGGAAGCCTCAGGGAAGCTGAGTGAGCGAGGGTCCTCCAACACTGTTCAGCAAGATGATGGAGACTTTCTTGATCCTCACACGGCACCAGTCAGGACCAGGACCCTGGAGGTGGCGATGCCGTTACACTTGTGCTGCTCCAATGGACCTGGAAATGACATTAGGCTCTAAATGTTATATTTTGCAAACACACCAGAATTGTGCTCAGAAAATTCTTGGGTGTAGCCGTGTTCCAGCCTTGCAGTGCAGGCAACCCTCATTACCTGTATGGCTTACATTCCACAAAACTTTATTACATTTATTTAATTTACGACGGTGTCGCGAGGGTGTCACAGGCGTGTTAGGTGACCCGTCTTCTTGAAGGCAGCGCGCGCTGGTGAGACAGATCACACCTGCTTGTGGTGAGAGGTAACAGGAGTTGAGAGCAGAGTACAACACAGTGAGAGTGGTCACGCGGACACTGTACTAACAAGTGTTCGTCGTTCCATAGTGTCCTGAATGTTCAATGTTCCTGCAGCAGGGGCAGTGTGGGTCAGGGGACAGACAGACGCAGGCGGTGCAGGTGATAGTGTCCTGAATGTTCAATGTTCCTGCAGCAGGGGCAGTGTGGGTCAGGGGACAGACAGACGCAGGCGGTGCAGGTGATAGTGTCCTGAATGTTCAATGTTCCTGCAGCAGGGGCAGTGTGGGTCAGGGGACAGACAGACGCAGGCGGTGCAGGTGATAGTGTCCTGAATGTTCAATGTTCCTGCAGCAGGGGCAGTGTGGGTCAGGGGACAGACAGATGCAGGCGGTGCAGGTGATAGTGTCCTGAATGTTCAATGTTCCTGCAGCAGGGGCAGTGTGGGTCAGGGGACAGACAGACGCAGGCGGTGCAGGTGATAGTGTCCTGAATGTTCAATGTTCCTGCAGCAGGGGCAGTGTGGGTCAGGGGACAGACAGACGCAGGCGGTGCAGGTGATAGTGTCCTGAATGTTCAATGTTCCTGCAGCAGGGGCAGTGTGGGTCAGGGGACAGACAGACACAGGCGGTGCAGGTGATAGTGTCCTGAATGTTCAATGTTCCTGCAGCAGGGGCAGTGTGGGTCAGGGGACAGACAGACGCAGGCGGTGCAGGTGATAGTGTCCTGAATGTTCAATGTTCCTGCAGCAGGGGCAGTGTGGGTCAGGGGACAGACAGACGCAGGCGGTGCAGGTGATAGTGTCCTGAATGTTCAATGTTCCTGCAGCAGGGGCAGTGTGGGTCAGGGGACAGACAGACGCAGGCGGTGCAGGTGCAGGTGAGCCGTGAGTGTTGTGTTGTGTGGCCGACACAGAGGCGGGTGAGGGCGCCATCTAGGACGCGGGATTGTTTTCAAGTCAGGCCTTTGTATCGGCAACTATTGTATATTCTAAATACACACCTTAGTTTCTACACCTAGCATACCACATTTCCTCCAGAAACTCTTTCACCGCGTTAATCATCCTTGTAGTTACTTTGCGAATGCTGGAATCAGTTCAGAGAAGATGGACAAAGAAAATCGTTGGCTATGCGGGCTTTCCTTACTCAGGCTGTCCACATTGAATTTATTTTCCATCAAAGGCAGATTACTTCGTGCTGATATGATCTTAGTTTGGAAGATCATGACCGGACTGTGCCCTTGTTTATGTGATATGTTTGAGAGAATGACTCATGGTCATACAAAAGGTCATAGTAAAAAAATATTTATGCCCCGTCATTCAACCGAAGTTAGATCGCGCTTCTTCTCAGTAAGAGTCATCGATCTCTGGAATTCTCTCCCTGAAGAAGTGGTTTCAGCACAATCTGTCCAGGCCTTTAAACGTCTCCTTGCACATTTTCTTGGTCCTCGTCTCTATGAGATTTGTTAGATGTTTTCCATGGTGGTTTTGTGCTGCATCTAACATTACCCAACCACTTCGTTGTTTTTCCTGTACTTCTCAAGACCTTCTGGTTGGATGATGCAACAGAGACTGATGAGGGATGCAAGACCCTCATCAATGTAAGAAAGTCTCGCCACAAAGTCCCACCAACACCACCATCCATTCCCTTCCAGTTCTTTCAATCACTTCATTCATTTCACGTCAATCATCCTTGTACTCACCTCCCCACACAGTCCCACCAACAACACCATCCATTCCCATCCAGTTCTTTCAATCACTTCAAGTCATTTTCAGAAAAAAAAAAAAAAAAAAAAAAAAAAAAAAAAAAAAAAAAAAAAAAAAAAAAAAAAAAAAAAAAAAAAACCCACACACACACACCATCACATTTTTACGAAAATAACACGAATGAAAGTTATCAATGTTACAATTATAAATACAATAATTTAATGAAAGTTTTCCTACTACTATTACTACTATCACTACCACCACTACTACTACTTATACTTACATCGTCGGGCTGGAAACATCATTGTAGAAATTTTCATGAGATTCGGAAATGTAGAAATTTTCATGAAAATTTTGTAGGGTACACCCTTACAATTTATTTCATAAATCATGTTTTGTCAAATAACTCGAAAACTATGAGGTTTACGTAAAAAAATGTATAAATGACCTGGCGCTTACTTTATTAACATTAACTCACTCACTCACTACAACCATTGCCACCCAGAGCCAGTAGCAGCAGCAGCAGCACATTGTTCACATAACACAACCTCAGAAGTGGGTCTTCATGTGCTTGATAATGACAGCCCTTGTCTTGAACTGCTTCCCACAAACATCACACTTGAACTTTCTCAGGTCAGAGTGTGTCACATAGTGCTTGGTAAGGTAAGAACTTGTAGTGAATCTCTTCCCACATTCTTCACATTTATAATTCTTAACACCAGTGTGTGTAAGGATGTGTTCAGTGAGGTGAGACTTGTGAGTGAATCTCTTCCCACATTCTTCACATTTATAATTCTTGACACCAGTGTGTGTAAGGATGTGTTGAGTGAGGGTAGACTTCTGAGTGAATTTCTTCCCACATTCTTCACATTTATAATTCCTAACACCAGTGTGTGTAAGGATGTGTTTAGTGAGGGTAAACTTGTAAGTGAATCTCCTCCCACATTCTTCACATTCATAATTCTTAACACCAGTGTGTGTAAGGATGTGTTGAGTGAGGGTAGACTTCTGAGTGAATCTCTTCCCACATTCTTCACATTTATAATTCTTAACACCAGTGTGTGTAAGGATGTGTTGAGTGAGGTGAGACTTCTGAGTGAATCTCTTCCCACATTCTTCACATTTATAATTCTTAACACCAGTGTGTGTAAGGATGTGTTTAGTGAGGGTAGACTCCTCAGAGAATCTCTTCCCACATTCTTCACATTTATAATTCTTAACACCAGTGTGTGTAAGGATGTGTTGAGTGAGGATAGACTTGTCAGTGAATCTCTTCCCACATTCTTCACATTCATAATTCTTAACACCAGTGTGTGTAAGGATGTGTTTAGTGAGGGTAGACTTGTCAGTGAATCTCTTCCCACATTCTTCACATTTATAATTCCTAACACCAGTGTGTGTAAGGATGTGTTGAGTGAGGGTAGACTTGTCAGTGAATCTCTTCCCACATTCTTCACATTTATAATTCTTAACACCAGTGTGTATAAGGATGTGTTGAGTGAGGGTAGACTTGTCAGTGAATCTCTTCCCACATTCTTCACATTTATAATTCCTAACACCAGTGTGTGTAAGAATGTGTTTAGTGAAGGTAGACTTGTAAGTGAATCTCTTCCCACATTCTTCACATTTATAATTCTTAACACCAGTGTGTGTAAGGATGTGTTTAGTGAGGGTAGACTTCTGAGTGAATCTCTTCCCACATTCTTCACATTTATAATTCTTAACACCAGTGTGTGTAAGGATGTGTTTAGTGAGGGTAGACTTGTGAGAGAATCTCTTCCCACATTCTTCACATTTATAATTCTTAACACCAGTGTGTGTAAGGATGTGTTTAGTGAGGTCACACTTGTGAGTGAATCTCTTCTCACATTCTTCACATTTATAATTCTTAACACCAGTGTGTGTAAGGATGTGTTTAGTGAGGTGAGACTTCTGAGTGAATCTCTTCCCACATTCTTCACATTTATAATTCTTAACACCAGTGTGTGTAAGGATGTGTTGAGTGAGGGTAGACTTCTCAGTGAATCTCTTCCCACATTCTTCACATTTATAATTCCTAACATCAGTGTGTGTAAGCATGTGTTTAGTGAGTCCTTTCTTATTCTTGAAAGTGTTGCCACACTCTCTACACTCAAACTTTCTCTCTCCTTTGTGGATGGAGTTGCCTGCCTCAGGTTGATTCTTCTGATCACACCTGAACTTCCTCACACCTGAGACAGACTGCTGGTGTTGCTCCTCACTACTCATGTTGCTGTCCTAGCGTGCAGTCCCCACTGCAACACTACTTCTGGCAGCACACCAGATGAGTGAAGTCAGGTGTTGTTGCAGGAAGCCTCAGGGAAGCTGAGTGAGCGAGGGTCCTCCAACACTGTCCAGCAAGATGATGGAGACTTTCTTGATCCTCACGCACCAGTCAGGACCGGCACCCTGGAGGTGGCAGTGCCGTTACACTTGTGCTGCTCCAACGGACCTGGAAATGACATTAGACTCTACATGTAATATTTTGCAAACACACCAGAAATGTGCTCACTAAATCCTTGGGTGTAGTCGTGTTCCAGCCTTGCAGTGCAGGCAACCCTCATTATCTGTATGGCTTAATTTCCACAAAACTTTATTACATTTATTTAATTTACGACTCCTGTCTACCGTCTTATGTAGTGTTGAACACCACACACACACACACACACACACACACACACACACACACACACACACACACACACACACACACATAGTTACATAAACCTGTTTGCAGATGATGCTAAACTAATGAGGAAAGTTGAAAATGTGAACGACTGTATGATGCTGCAAAATGATTTAAACAAAATCAATAGTTGGAGTAAATCATGGCAAATGGAGTTTAACTTGAGTAAATGTAAGGTGATGGAGTTTGGTAAGAGTAAAAAGAGAGTGCGATATGATTATGAGATGAATGGTGTCAGGTTGGAGAAATCAAAGGAAGAAGTGGATTTGGGCGTGACTGTTACAGAGGACACACACACACACACACACACACACACACACACACACACACACACACACACACACACACACACACACACACAGAAAAAAAATATACATTAATAAAATATTAGAATAACACATTTAGAATAGTAAATAGAGAGAAAGATAATTTATAATAACTTTTAGGAGAAAAAATAATTAATTATAACAGAGACGAGAGAAAGATTTAACTTAAAACTAACTTAACTTAACTCAACCTAACCAAACCTAACTTATAACTAACCTAACCTAACTTAACCAAACTTGATTATGTTAGGTTACGTTTAAGTTAGGTTATATAAGATTTTTCTAATTTATTACCCAAAAGTTAGGCATTTCATCTGGAACAACTATGTAAACCTAACGCACGCACGCACACACACACACACGCGCACGCACACACACACACACACACACACACACACACACACACACACACACACACACACACACACAAACACACACAAACACACAAATAATAAAATAAAAATACCACCAAAATAGCACACCCACACAACCTTACAACCTTAATACAATTAAACAATTAACCAGGTAGCAGGTCAGGTCAGGTCAGGTGTAGCTCCGTGTTGAACTTGTGTTTTTCTAGTACCACGAACCCCAATGGTACAAAAAACGTCACCATACGTAGCATAAACACTACAAGGATTCGTTAGTGAAGTGAGAAAACAAGTGATAACAGTGTGTCGAGAAATAAGCACAAATCAAGTAACCAACCACGAAATGGCGGACGCACGGAATGTAAACACCACGAAATGGCGGACGCGCGGAATGTAAACACCACAAACACACGTCACTGCAGCACATGTGGACTTGATATGGATATCAAATTCACAATCCAGTGTGAAGAATGCAAGAATTGGATACATTACTTGTGCAGCGGACTATCCTTATACCTGCTGTTGGGCCTGGCAAGCACGACACGTAAGTACACGTGTGAAACATGTACCTTTGGGAAATATGCTGACCCCGAGTGGACAGCTGAGGCGAGTGACGCAATAGACAGAATGAGGAAGGAGAAATTCCCACAAATAACTCCAAGCCTTATCAACACTGGCCTTAGTAACCCTCAAACACCTCCACCACTAAGTCCTTCATGTCTAACCCAGGACACTGATATAAACACAGCTAATCCCCCGCCTAGAGAGGTTGAAATAACAGTTCCACTCAGTAACTCCCCTGAGGACATCAACTTAAGCCAAATCTCAGACCTAACTCAAACACAATCAAATAATGGAACTGACATATCAGCCTCAAGTGGAGAAACCATACCAGCTGGGCAGCAAACAACACATAGTAGTAGAAGTAGCCCCCACAATCAACTCAGCAAATAACCCAGAACACAGTACCACCCAAAGTCCCCCAAAACCAACCAAAATGTGCCCACATTATGTGATGCCTCCAATTTAATCTCAAATAGGCCTACTTAATGTACCTTTTTGTTTTGTTTAGTCTGCCCTTAGATCCTGTATTCCCAAGGTGATACTGCATTATATAAATGTTTTTACTCACACATCATTCATAATTTTATACTATGTTTATATTAGAATTGTTTCTCCAAACTTTCAAATCCTATGCAGTCATCCGCCCCCCCCCCCCCCAAGACAGTTTTCTATGGAAAGAAATTAATATCATAATCTAATCACTATTAATAGTTATTAACTTGTCAAAATGCTCTCCATAGTCTAATATAATTAACCTACTTAGTTATCTTCTCACAAAACTTTGTTAAGAATGACGTAATATTGCATCATATGAGGTGATCATGCCCCGGGGCCCGTGACGTGCAAAAAGTCACGTACACCAGAATTTTCCCCTATATATTAATCCAGAGATCAGGTTCAATAGATATCTAAATGTCACTTATTTAGCGTCAAAATTAATTTCCTATAAACTGATAACTATTTCACGTCTCAATAATCAATTAATAATATGATCAAAGGAGAAATATCCTCGAAACCCCCCCTTCCCCTTTCTCATCTCCCGCGTTTTTCCTAGCGAGGGCTTCATTGGAGACTAAGCTTTGGTCACGTCCACAGGTGAGTGACATCGCTCTCGAAATTTCTCAATATTTGTGAAATCCAATGCCTCTCACCATTATTATATAGTCCATAATCTTCCCCAGTAGTCTGACAATACCTGTAAACCTCTGTTGAGATCTATTACAAGTGGACAATACCTATTTCCTTCTCTTCAAGAAGGACAACGTGGTTTCAAAACCGCATGGCCTCCTGTGTCCCCTGTTCCCCTTCAAAATAATATCTCATGGTATATAATATATAGTTTTCATGGTAATTTGTATGTTGTATATTAACTTCTGAGTTAAGGAAATGAATTATACTGTGATTGGAGACTAAGCTTTGGTCACGTCCACAGGGAAAGAATGCCTCCACGACAGTTACACCAATTTCTCATTTACTTTCTTTTGTTTTTGTAGTTAAATGAACGGCTAGAAAGCCAATGCCAAACTTCCGAGTTAAGCCTTAGGGAACTATGTGTCACGTAGGACGGTCTGATAGGCCCAGCCCATGTATTCAGGAGTAGGAATCGCGTATTCCTATTTAGTGAGGAAGAATTATACTATGTCTGCATAACCAGAAACATTGAGATCTCCTTAATTTCGGAAATCCCCTGAGAAAAGGTTCTTTAACTATTCTCAGGCCCAGTTACAAAATTATAATATTACTTTAAGGTGATGTTTTTCAGGGAAGGGAGTCAAGGGTATAACTTGTAATGTGTGAAGAGTTTGGTATCTCGATGTGAGATAAATATTGCCAACTCTGTGTGTTTATTTTCTTTTTGAGGAAGGTTATTTCTGCCATGAGCCATTAAGTTGTCTGATACTATAACTAAGCTGTGTTTCTAAGACTCAATGATCAGCCTGTGATATTCAAAGTATACCATAAATAAATAACCCAAGTAAAATTCTGAGAAAGTGATTCCGTGTTAATACTAACCTCCATTGGTGTGGTAAGGTAAGTGTGGGAAGGTGCTCAACACTCTTGAAAAAGGATATGAAACAAATCCACGAATCCATGTGCCTTATTGAAACTCAGTCCACTCTACAAAATAACTAAATTGTTAAATCAGTTCCCTTTTCTTTCATTGGTCGCCTATATTTCCCTGGTAGTAATTATTTTCTTTCGAATATTTTAACTTCCCTTTAGGAAGAAACTAAATTCCCTGAGAATCCCCTAATTCTCATTAAACCTTTGGGGGTGGTGGCAGCTTTCTTTTCTTAATATTCAGGGAAATATCCAACATCAGGGACCATTAATAAATATAATTAATCAAAGTAAATATCTTTTTAATTGCCATAAGAGTCCCCCATTAGAAGTTAATTTAATGACAAGGCACCACACTGGTGGTCCTTCAGCAGTGAAGTGAAAGTAAAATAAATTAAATAAAGAATAGATTAACAACTATAAATAAAAATAACGCCCCCGTTCCCCCCCCGGGCACCACAATTACAAGAAAAATTCATGCAGATATGGGTTAAGAGGCATTGGATGTAGCTACAGCCACCCAAGGGTGTAGCGGTCTTCCCTTAAAAGACGTGTGGTACGTGTGGTACCCCCGTTCTCTAGCTATAACTATTATAAACCTTTTATTTTCATAGTTTTCATTATTTTCTTTATTTCAATGTTCTCATTATGTTTCTTTATTTATGTTTTTCTTTTGCTTTTATGTTTATGCATTTTGTTGTGCTACAGACCAGCCCGTCAACATCAACTTGTCACGCTCTGTCCTCGGACAGGGCGCATACACCATTTATATATTTCTTGTTCAAATTTATATTTTGTTTATTGATAACTATATTTTTGATAATAAATAACTTCAACTGGAGTCGAGTTTTCTCTCTCCAGTCAACCAACTAGCTACACGAGCACCCCCGAGCACCAGCACTTACAAGGGCATGCCCTACACTAATGAACCACGGCCTTGATAAGCAGTTAGGATGCACCCTGGGTAGGAGGTGTACTGATTATCACCCAACCTTATGCAGGAACTCAATTAGGACCCGCTCATGCTTCTTTAAATATTGCAAGTTCCCACACATCAAGGGAACAACACGATGGAGGAAGGAGACTGAAATGGGAGCAGCCCCCATTCCACACAACCAAAAGAATGGGACGAGTACAGTAACCCAGCAGTACAGTAGCCCACAAGCACCAGATAATACAGTAGCCCAACAGCAGATTATCGGACAACGGCCTGTTATGAACCAACCGCCTGAACTGGCTGCAGCTGTGCACCCAAACCAGTCTGCTTTTTTAGAGACACTCACACAAAAAATGACGGAAATGGAGCGGAAGTCACAGAAAACACTGGACCTCTTAATGGACAGACTGGAAAGACTAGAGGCAAGAGACAGGGGATGCAACCGCCTCTACCACTAGCCACCTTCATGTACACAAATATTAGGGGCCTCTATCATAAAAGTGATCAAACTAAGATCCCAATGCTAAAAGAAATGGCCCATGAAAATAACTTACTATTCCTTGCTCTCACAGAAACCCATCTAAACAGTGATCACCTGAATGCAGAAATTAACATAGAAAATGATACTGTATTTAGAGGAGACAGGATAAACAGAAGCCACGGTGGGGTAGCAATATATATCAAGGAAGAATTAGCAGCAACAACAGAGGAAATCCTGTGTTTCTCCAATGGAACAACTGAAGTATTAGGACTTCTAATGAGACAACAAAACCTTGTACTCATATTAGTATACAGGCCTCCAAACACCACCCAGGAACAATTTCAGGAAATAACAACAAAAATTGAATCAATTCTGAGACATCTTCCCACATCAACCACAGAGATAATACTGATGGGAGATTTTAACTTCCCACTCATAGACTGGGCTGACATGAAAATAAAAGGAGGTACTATGGAAGAGAAACAGCAGGCATCAACACTCATCAGATTATTAGAAAATTACTACCTAACACAATGCAACCCTGAAAACAGGCATAATTACTCCAATACACAAAGGAGGAAGCAGAGGATTGCCCAATAGATACAGACCAGTGGTATTAACTTCTCACCTCATCAAGATATGTGAGAGAGTGATCAGGAGACAGATGGTAGACTTCTTTGAGGCCAAGAGTCTTTTCAATGAAGGACAACACGGTTTCAGACAGAACCGTTCATGCCTCTCCCAGCTCCTGATACACTACGAAGGAATAATGAGATGCATCCAAGAAGGCGAAAATGCGGATGTCATATACCTGGACTTTGCTAAAGCTTTCGATAAGGTAGACCATGGGATCCTGCTGCATAAACTCCGAAACCATGGCATATATGGGTCACTAGGAAAGTGGCTACATAACTTCCTATCGGAGAGAACACAGAGGGTCTCAGTACATGGAGAACTATCGAAGCCAAGCAAAGTCCAGAATGGAGTGCCGCAAGGTTCAGTACTTGGCCCACTACTGTTCCTAGTCCATATTGGCGACATTGACAAGAACCTACTCAAACTCCCACCACAACACCCTCCCGGAAATCACACGGAGGACAGGAGCTGCGGACTCTGGAACCAGTGGAGGCCCACCTCAACTGTGCCAATAAGAGGCGAAATCATCCAAAGTAACCAAAGTAAGTAAGTAATTGACCCACGCGGATATTAACCAAATGTTCATTACCTTGCTTTCTCCCCTCCTCTCCCTCCCCGCCCTTTATCGTGTATATGTACCTCCTTACCAGAAAGAGCGGGATTTTGCAGTATCAGCACGGCCGCCTACAGCACAAAAAGGCGCCGGGACAACACAAAATAGAAGCGACCATCTCGATTCACCAGACTACCACCACCACAACAATCTGCAAGCTGCCGCCGCGTCCCTTTCCCTCCCCATCATCTAGACGATAACCATTACAACACATTCAAACACACTCATAACTATGATAACACTAGTGTATATTACTCTTTATGCTCTTTGTCTTCCTTTATCGAGGAAACTTGGGCAATGGAAAGTAAGCGAGTGTTTTTGTAAAGTGTCAATGAAGGGAGAAACAGACGTCTCTTCCGTAAAGTCTGACAAGGAAGCATCGACAAGCGGACTTCAGTTACTGCTAGTAAAAACATGTTATTTACCTACATTAACTTAATTTTAAGCCGTTAAACGATGATTATTTTCACTATCAACTACAAACCATTGAAATTATGGATCCAAATAGTTCACTCACGCGGTCCTGGATGCTAGGTGCGAGGAGTGTAAATGTGTGTGAATAAGTGTGTATAAATGGGTATGAGTGTCTTGTTATAACTCTCCCTCCATCTTTAGGAGAAAAACAGCTCTGGTATATATCATCATCACTTGAACGCCAACCCTGTGTATCAGCCCACGAGTCTCCATGCAGCCCCCTACAGCCTCTTCCCATACCAAATAACTCCCAACAGAAACCATCGACTTACCACACCCACGAGCCTTGAGTCCAACCAATCCAACAACAGACTTATTAATGTTAATCTTTCTCCGTCTACAAAGGTACTGACATCGCCTTGATACTACTGGTGGTGAGTGAGACCATAACAGTGTGGGTTGGGTCAGGCCAATCCACAGTAAGACTCCTCGACGTGACCCATCATTATGGAATACGTTTGTTACCAAAATATGTGAAGCTTTCCAAAATAACAATGTGCTCGCCACACGCATCAATAGATTGTACTGTTTCATCTGAGTCCAACAGTAAGGTAAACACTAGGATATACGCTCACTGAATACCACACACCAGTCAGGACAGAAGGCAACCCACGGGGGCCTCAAAAACCTTCACCAACTCCGCAATGGTGTTACAAATGCTAATTGCCTTTCTACCTGTCAACTTTTTATATATATGTTGTATACATCATACACCTGTGGCGACAGTAGGCATTGGTGGAGGCTTTTTGATCGTCCGCCTCCACCTATTAGTGACTCTGGTTTAGATTTGTTATAGTGACGCTTCGATATGCTCAGGTTTTCTCTGATTCCCAGCCTTCTGCTCCTGCCGGTGTAGCAGTTTGAAGCAATGACTATAAGAAAGACTGGTCACAGTCTGCTGCTGGTCTCTCACGAAACAGCCGGCCGTTCCCCTATGGAAGGAGCTCCGAGTTCTTAGTGACCAATCTTTGGGTTGGACCGAGACCACTCACACACAACACACCGGGACAACGAGGTCACAACCCCTCGACTTACATCCCGTACCTACTCACTGCTAGGTGAACAGAGGCTACACGTGAAAGGAGACTCGCCCAAATAATCTCCGTCTGCCCAGGGGATCGAAGCCTGGCCTCTCGGTTGTGAGCCGAGTGCGCTAACCACTACGCTAGCATGCCGTGTGTGTGTGTGTGTGTGAGAGAGAGAGAGAGAGAGAGAGAGAGAGAGAGAGAGAGAGAGAGAGAGAGAGAGAGAGAGAGAGCAGCGGGTAGTGTGTAGTCTTGTAGCAGCGACACTCCTACATTCTAACATTCCAACACACCCAGCAGCTGAGCCTATAATTGTTTTCCTGGGGACCACGGCCGGGGTCCAGATCAACTCCTTGACCTCGCCTCACCTGTAACCCCCAGGCCAATATAAGCAGCCACACACATACATACTCACACACACACTGGTCAGTCCTCACTCAGTCATCAGACAGCCTAACACAGTTCACGGTAGGGGAGCCAAGCCTCGTGACTCCCCTCACACATCACTCACCATCTCTCTCCAATGTACAGCAATCTGTATATCAACCAACTCATGCATCAATAAACTACAAAAACCAAAGGCCGGTGTTCTAACCCTTATGTAGCCGACACATCCTCCGCTAGTCTCAGGCTGTTCCACACACACACCTGTTCCCTCTTTGACGTGTTCACCTGTAGAGTATGATATTATTTGGAACAGTATTACCGTATTTGATGGCTCATAAAACGCACCTTTTCTCCAAAAAAAGTCTCAGGAAATGAGCCTGCGTCCTATGAGGCCAAGATTCAGCATTGAGGCAGGATTGGCACGTAGGCTACTAGCAAATTTTAAAGTTTTTAAATGCAAAATATTGGGATCTAATAATGATCTAAATGCAGGTGAGAGTCTTCAAATGTGAAATCCTTCACTTCATATTCAGAGCTTAAATCCGATCATTTATTTATTTTTTCATTTCAATGTCTACCAAAACTGGGTGCGTCTTATAAACCATCAAATACGGTATATTATTCTTGTTGTGTTTTCAAAAGGAACAAGTTTTGAACTCTAAAAGTGAGATTAAGTTAGGCAGTGTTAAGACCAGGAAAAGATTGTGTTTCAAAATGATTGTGTGTTTAGCGAAGTGAAATTTAACGTGTGGTGTCCAACAGTATTACTGAAGTTTCTTGTGCCAAATAAACTGAACGTGTCACTCAGAATACCAACGTGTGCGTAACATTATTGGGTTTATTGTCATTTTTTTTGTGTTCTTTCTTTTTATTGTTGCTGATTTAACAAATGAATAATTGTATCATATGGTAAATGGTGAAAAAAAAGGTTGTAATCAAATACTACACAATGATATGAAAATTAAGTTTCTCTTTTGGCAAATAATAAGTATACAAAATTATAAGTTATTTCATTAGTGACATGTGTCTTATTGTATCATTGTACAACTTGTTAGGCACAGCACCATGTCTGAATTAACTCTTGTCTCATGAACAAAGGAATAGATTTTACATGTACAGTATTTATCGTACATGGTAAAATTATGTTTACATTACGCCAACGGTCCAGGAACACAAAACTCACGTCAATTGAGAGGTACATGTGTGTGTGTATAATGTTGAGTGTGCCAACAAAAAAATACTTGTACTACACACAGGGTTCTCTCACTCTTTCTTGACAGGGCAGGAAAAAAAAACATTTGTACAACTTGAGACTTCCATTTTCCATAACTTTTCTATTACTTCATGGGCTATCAGAGACACTTATATTTTCTTTTCTTCGGAGGTCAGCAACTAATTCTAGTGCAACACCTTCGCTAGAGATCACCGCTGCACACCACTGTGATGCCTCGTGTATTGAAACACTGAGAAATTGTTCTAAAGGAGATAAGGTGGCCATGAGAGCAGAGGGTGTTGTTGTAAGTTGAATGTGATGAGGCAGAGGATGGGAAAGGAAGTGAGACATCAATGAAAGGTTTTGAAACACAGAGGGTGTTGTTGTAAGTTGAATGTGATGAGGCAGAGGATGGGAAAGGAAGTGAGACATCAATGAAAGATTTTGAAACACAGAGGGTGTTGTTGTAAGTTGAATGTGATGAGGCAGAGGATGGGAAAGGAAGTGAGACATCAATGAAAGGTTTTGAAACACAGAGGGTGTTGTTGTAAGTTGAATGTGATGAGGCACAGGATGGGAAAGGAAGTGAGACATCAATGAAAGGTTTTGAAACACAGATATATTAACTCACTCACTCACTATAACCATTGCCATCCAGAGCCAGTAGCAGCAGCAGCACATTGTTCACATAACACAATCTCAGAAGTGGGTCTTCATGTGCTTGATAATGACAGTCCTTGTCTTGAACTGCTTCCCACAAACATCACACTTGAACTTTCTCAGGTCAGAGTGTGTAACAGAGTGATGGGTAAGGTGAGAACTTGTAGCGAATCTCTTCCCACATTCTTCACATTCATAATTCTTAACACCAGTGTGTGTAAGGATGTGTTTAGTGAGGGTAAACTTGTAAGTGAATCTCTTCCCACATTTTTCACATTTATAATTCTTAACACCAGTGTGTGTAAGGATGTGTTTAGTGAGGGTAGACTTCTCAGTGAATCTCTTCCCACATTCTTCACATTTATAATTCTTAACACCAGTGTGTGTAAGAATGTGTTGAGTGAGGTGAGACTTGTGAGTGAATCTCTTTCCACATTCTTCACATTCATAATTCTTAACACCAGTGTGTGTAAGGATGTGTTTAGTGAGAGTAGACTTGTCAGTGAATCTCTTCCCACATTCTTCACATTTATAATTCTTAACACCAGTGTGTGTAAGGATGTGTTGAGTGAGGTGAGACTTGTGAGTGAATCTCTTCCCACATTCTTCACATTTATAATTCTTAACACCAGTGTGTGTAAGGATGTGTTTAGTGAGGTAAGACTTGTCAGTGAATCTCTTCCCACATTCTTCACATTCATAATTCTTAACACCAGTGTGTGTAAGGATGTGTTTAGTGAGCTGAGACTTGTGAGTGAATCTCTTCCCACATTCTTCACATTTATAATTCTTAACACCAGTGTGTGTAAGGATGTGTTGATTAAGGTTAGACTTCTGAGTGAATCTCTTCCCACATTCTTCACATTTATAATTCCTAACACCAGTGTGTGTAAGGATGTGTTGAGTGAGGGTATACTTCTGAGTGAATCTCTTCCCACATTCTTCACATTCATAATTCCTAACACCAGTGTGTGTATGCATGTGTTGAGTGAGTCCTTTCTTATTCTTGAAAGTCTTGCCACACTCTCTACACTCAAACTTTCTCTCTCCTTTGTGGATGGAGTTGCCTGCCTCAGGGTGATTCTTCTGATCACACCTGAACTTCCTCACACCTGAGACAGACTGCTGGTGTTGCTCCTCACTACTCATGTTGCTGTCCTGGCGTGTAGTCCCCACTGCAACACTACTTCTGGCAGCACACCAGATGAGTGAAGTCAGGTGTTGTTGCAGGAAGCCTCAGGGAAGCTGAGTGAGCGAGGGTCCTCCAACACTGTTCAGCAAGATGATGGACACTTTCTTGATCCTCACGCAGCACCAGTCAGGACTGGCACCCTGGAGGTGGCGGTGCCGTTACACTTGTGCTGCTCCAACGGACCTGGAAATGACATTAGGCTCTAAATGTTATATTTTGCAAACACACCAGAAATGTGCTCACTAAATCCTTGGCTGTAGCCGTGTTCCAGCCTTGCAGTGCAGGCAACCCTCATTACCTGTATGGCTTACATTCCACAAAACTTTATTACATTTATTTAATTTACGACTCCTGTCTACCGTCTTATGTAGTGTTGAACACAACACACACACACACACACACACACATACACATAGTTACATAAACCTGTTTGCGGATGATGCAAAATTAATGAGGAAAGTTGAAAATGTGAACGACTGTATGATGCTGCAAAATGATTTAAACAAAAAAATCAATAGTTGGAGTAAATCATGGCAAATGGAATTTAACTTGAGTAAATGTAAGGTGATGGAGTTTGGTAAGAGTAAAAAGAGAGTGCGATATGATTATGAGATGAATGGTGTCAGGTTGGAGAAATCAAAGGAAGAAGTGGATTTGGGCGTGACTGTTACAGAGGACACACACACACACACACACACACACAAAAAAAAAAAAAAAAAAAAAAAAAAAAAAAAAAAAAAAAAAAAAAAAAAAAAAAAAAAATATATATATATATATATATATATATATATATATATATATATATATATATATATATACATTAATAAAATATTAGAATAACACATTTAGAATAGTAAATAGAGAGAAAGATAATTTATAATAACTTTTAGGAGAAAAAATAATTAATTATAACAGAGACGAGAGAAAGATTTAACTTAAAACTAACTTAACTTAACTCAACCTAACCAAACCTAACTTATAACTAACCTAACCTAACTTAACCAAACTTGATTATGTTAGGTTACGTTTAAGTTAGGTTATATAAGATTTTTCTAATTTATTACCCAAAAGTTAGGCATTTCATCTGGAACAACTATGTAAACCTAACGCACGCACGCACACACACACACACACACGCGCACGCACGCACACGCACACGCACACACACACACACACACACACACACACACACACACACACACACAAATAATAAAATAAAAATACCACCAAAATAGCACACACACACAACCTTACAACCTTAATACAACCTAAATACAATTAAACAATTAACCAGGTAGCAGATCAGGTCAGGTCAGGTCAGGTGTAGCTCCGTGTTGAACTTGTGTTTTTCTAGTACCACGAACCCCAATGGTACAAAAAACGTCACCATACGTAGCATAAACACTACAAGGATTCGTTAGTGAAGTGAGAAACCAAGTGATAACAGTGTGTGTCGAGAAATAAGCACAAATCAAGTAACCAACCACGAAATAGCGGACGCGCAGAATGTAAACACCACGAAATGGCGGACGCGCGGAATGTAAACACCACAAACACACGTCACTGCAGCACATGTGGACTTGACACGGATATCAAATTCACAATCCAGTGTGAAGAATGCAAGAATTGGATACATTACTTGTGCAGCGGACTACCCTTATACCTGCTGTTGGGCCTGGCAAGCACGACACGTAAGTACACGTGTGAAACATGTACCTTTGGGAAATATGCTGACCCCGAGTGGACAGCTGAGGCGAGTGACGCAATAGACAGAATGAGGAAGGAGAAATTCCCACAAATAACTCCAAGCCTTACCAACACTGGCCTTAGTAACCCTCAAACACCTCCACCACTAAGTCCTCCATGTCTAACCCAGGACACTGATATCAACACAGCTAATCCCCCGCCTAGAGAGATTGAAATAACAGTTCCACTCAGTAACTCCCCTGAGGACATCAACTTAAGCCAAATCTCAGACCTAACTCAAACACAATCAAATAATGGAACTGACACATCAGCCTCAAGTGGAGAAACCATACCAGCTGGGCAGCAAACAACACATAGTAGTAGAAGTAGCCCCCACAATCAACTCAGCAAATAACCCAGAACACAGTACCACCCAAAGTCCCCAAAAACCAACCAAAATGTGCCCACATTACAAGAAAAATTCATACAGATATGTGTTAAGAGGCATTGGATGTAGCTACAGCCACCCAAGGGCATGCCCTACACTAATGAACCACGGCCTTGATAAGCAGTTAGGATGCACCCTGGGTAGGAGGTGTACTGATTATCACCCAACCTTATGCAGGAACTCAATTAGGACCCGCTCATGCTTCTTTAAATATTGCAAGTTCCCACACATCAAGGGAACAACACGATGGAGGAAGGAGACTGAAATGGGAGCAGCCCCCATTCCACACAACCAAAACAATGGGACGAGTACAGTAGCCCACAAGCACCAGATAATACAGTAGCCCAACAGCAGATTATCGGACAACGGCCTGTTATGAACCAACCGCCTGAACTGGCTGCAGCTGTGCACCCAAACCAGTCTGCTTTTTTAGAGACACTCACACAAAAAATGACGGAAATGGAGCGGAAGTCACAGAAAACACTGGACCTCTTAATGGACAGACTGGAAAGACTAGAGGCAAGAGACAGGGGATGCAACCGCCTCTACCACTAGCCACCTTCATGTACACAAATATTAGGGGCCTCTATCATAAAAGTGATCAAACTAAGATCCCAATGCTAAAAGAAATGGCCCATGAAAATAACTTACTATTCCTTGCTCTCACAGAAACCCATCTAAACAGTGATCACCTGAATGCAGAAATTAACATAGAAAATTATACTGTATTTAGAGGAGACAGGATAAACAGAAGCCACGATGGGGTAGCAATATATATCAAGGAAGAATTAGCAGCAACAACAGAGGAAATCCTGTGTTTCTCCAATGGAACAACTGAAGTATTAGGACTTCTAATGAGACAACAAAACCTTGTACTCATATTAGTATACAGGCCTCCAAACACCACCCAGGAACAATTTCAGGAAATAACAACAAAAATTGAATCAATTCTGAGACATCTTCCCACATCAACCACAGAGATAATACTGATGGGAGATTTTAACTTCCCACTCATAGACTGGGCTGACATGAAAATAAAAGGAGGTACTATGGAAGAGAAACAGCAGGCATCAACACTCATCAGATTATTAGAAAATTACTACCTAACACAATGCAACCCTGAAAACAGGCATAATTACTCCAATACACAAAGGAGGAAGCAGAGGATTGCCCAATAGATACAGACCAGTGGTATTAACTTCTCACCTCATCAAGATATGTGAGAGAGTGATCAGGAGACAGATGGTAGATTTCTTTGAGGCCAACAGTCTTTTCAATGAAGGACAACACGGTTTCAGACAGAACCGTTCATGCCTCTCCCAGCTCCTGATACACTACGAAGGAATAATGAGATGCATCCAAGAAGGCGAAAATGCGGATGTCATATACCTGGACTTTGCTAAAGCTTTCGATAAGGTAGACCATGGGATCCTGCTGCATAAACTCCGAAACCATGGCATATATGGGTCACTAGGAAAGTGGCTACATAACTTCCTATCGGAGAGAACACAGAGGGTCTCAGTACATGGAGAACTATCGAAGCCAAGCAAAGTCCAGAGTGGAGTGCCGCAAGGTTCAGTACTTGGCCCACTACTGTTCCTAGTCCATATTGGCGACATTGACAAGAACCTACTCAAACTCCCACCACAATACCCTCCCGGAAATCACACGGAGGACAGGAGCTGCGGACCCTGGAACCAGTGGAGGCCCACCTCAACTGTGCCAATAACAGGCGAAATCATCCAAAGTAACCAAAGTAAGTAAGTAATTGACCCACGCGGATATTAACCAAATGTTCATTACCTTGCTTTCTCCCCTCCTCTCCCTCCCCGCCCTTTATCGTGTATATGTACCTCCTTACCAGAAAGAGCGGGATTTTGCAGTATCAGCACGGGCGCCTACAGCACAAAAAGGCGCCGGGACAACACAAAATAGAAGCGACCATCTCGATTCACCAGACTACCACCACCACAACAATCTGCAAGCTGCCGCCGCGTCCCTTTCCCTCCCCATCATCTAGACGATAACCATTACAACACATTCAAACACACTCATAACTATGATAACACTAGTGTATATTACTCTTTATGCTCTTTGTCTTCCTTTATCGAGGAAACTTGGGCAATGGAAAGTAAGCGAGTGTTTTTGTAAAGTGTCAATGAAGGGAGAAACAGACGTCTCTTCCGTAAAGTTTGACAATGAAGCATCGACAAGCGCACTTCAGCCACTGCTAGTAAAAACATGTTATTTACCTACATTAACTTAATTTTAAGCCGTTAAACGATGATTATTTTCACTATCAACTACAAACCATTGAAATTATGGATCCAAATACTTCACCCGCGCAGTCCTGGATGCTAGGTGCGAGGAGTGTAAATGTGTGTGAATAAGTGTGTATAAATGGGTATGAGTGTCTTGTTATAACTCTCCCTCCATCTTTAGGTGAAAAACAGCTCTGGTATATATCATCATAATCTCCGTCTGCCCAGGGGATCGAAGCCTGGCCTCTCGGTTGTGAGCCGAGAGCGCTAACCACTACGCTAGCATGCCGTGTGTGTGTGTGTGTGTGTGAGAGAGAGAGAGAGAGAGAGAGCAGCGGGTAGTGTGTAGTCTTGTAGCAGCGACACTCCTACATTCTAACATTCCAACACACCCAGCAGCTGAGCCTATAATTGTTTTCCTGGGGACCACGGCCGGGGTCAAGATCAACTCCTTGACCTCGCCTCACCTGTAACCCCCAGGCCAATATAAGCAGCCACACACATACATACTCACACACACACACACACACTGGTCAGTCCTCACTCAGTCATCAGACAGCCTAACACAGTTCGCGGTGGGGGAGCCAAGCCTCGTGACTCCCCTCACACATCACTCACCATCTCTCTCCAATGTACAGCAATCTGTATATCAACCAACTCTGTATTTAACCAACTCATGCATCAATAAACTACAAAAACCAAAGGCCGGTGTTGTTCTAACCCTTATGTAGCCGACACATCCTCCGCTAGTCTCAGGCTGTTCCACACACACACACACCTGTTCCCTCTTTGACGTGTTCACCTGTAGAATATGATATTATTTGGAACAGTATTACCGTATTTGATGGCTCATAAAACGCACCTTTTCTCCAAAAAAAGTCTCAGGAAATGAGCCTGCGTCCTATGAGGCCAAGATTCAGCATTGAGGCAAATTTTAAAGTTTTTAAATGCAAAATATTGGGATCTAATAATGATCTAAATGCATGTGAGAGTCTTCAAATGTGAAATCCTTCACTTCATATTCAGAGCTTAAATCCGATCATTTATTTATTTTTTAATTTCAATGTCTACCAAAACTGGGTGCGTCTTATGAGCCATCAAATACGGTATATTATTCTTGTTGTGTTTTCAAAAGGAACAAGTTTTGAACTCTAAAAGTGAGATTAAGTTAGGCAGTGTTAAGACCAGGAAAAGGTTGTGTTTCAAAATGATTGTGTGTTTAGCGAAGTGAAATTTAACGTGTGGTGTCCAACAGTATTACTGAAGTTTCTTGTGCCAAATAAACTGAACGTGTCACTCAGAATACCAACGTGTGTGTAACATTATTGGATTTATTGTCATTTTTTTTGTGTTCTTTCTTTTTATTGTTGCTGATTTAACAAATGAATAATTGTATCATATGGTAAATGGTGAAAAAAAAGGTTGTAATCAAATACTACACAATGATATGAAAATTAAGTTTCTCTTTTGGCAAATAATAAGTATACAAAATTATAAGTTATTTCATTAGTGACATGTGTCTTATTGTATCATTGTACAACTTGTTAGGCACAGCACCATGTCTGAATTAACTCTTGTCTCATGAACAAAGGAATAGATTTTACATGTACAGTATTTATCGTACATGGTAAAATTATGTTTACATTACGCCAACGGTCCAGGAACACAAAACTCACGTCAATTGAGAGGTACATGTGTGTGTGTATAATGTTAAGTGTGCCAACAAAAAAATACTTGTACTACACACAGGGTTCTCTCACTCTTTCTTGACAGGGCAGGAAAAAAAACATTTGTACAACTTGAGACTTCCATTTTCCATAACTTTTCTATTACTTCATGGGCTATCAGAGACACTTATATTTTCTTTTCTTCGGAGGTCAGCAACTAATTCTAGTGCAACACCTTCGCTAGAGATCACCGCTGCACACCATTGTGATGCCTCGTGTATTGAAACACTGAGAAATTGTTCTAAAGGAGATAAGGTGGCCATGAGAGCAGAGGGTGTTGTTGTAAGTTGAATGTGATGAGGCAGAGGATGGGAAAGGAAGTGAGACATCAATGAAAGGTTTTGAAACACAGAGGGTGTTGTTGTAAGTTGAATGTGATGAGGCAGAGGATGGGAAAGGAAGTGAGTACATATTAGATGTGTGATGAATCATAAAATAGGAAGTACAGATAATTTCAAATGTAATAAGTGTATTGAAAAACATCTAAATAATAACACTGGTCCTCAGACTAGGCCTAGCCTTAGGCATCGGAGGCAAATGAATGAATCGGACAAGTCAGCGATGGACCTAAAATCTGGTGAAAGTAAAAATAAGAAGAAAATATGTTTACACTGTGAGATTTCTGTTTATAGTAATAGTAAATATACCAACTGTACCAGCTGTGAGGGTTATTGTCACCTTAGGTGTATAAGTAAACATAAAATTAGTACCAGGACAACCAATTTGTTTTTGTGTAACAGGTGTTTTTTTGATGAATTACCCTTCCCATGGGATGAAAACTCTCAAAACAATTTTATTTCTTCTATAGAGCAAGATGAAACACCTAATGTGGCTAAACCCTCAACAGCAGATGTACACAATTTTAAATGTTTTGACAAGAAAGGTTTGCACATAATTCACATTAATTGTAGGTCATTGTTGCCAAAGTTAGAGTTGAAAATACTAGCACTAAAAACAAAGACATCTGTGTTTTGTGTAACAGAAACCTGGATTGACGAATCTGTAACTGATAGTGAAAATAAAATACCAGGATTTAATGTTATAAGAAAAGATAGAAATAGAAATGGAGGTGGCATATGTATATATGTGAAAAATTATTTAGCCTATACTCAAAGGACTGATTTAGGTTTTAACAATTTGGAAGCAATATGGTGTGATATTCTTTTACCAAAGACAAAACCTATTTTAATTGGATGTTGTTACAGACCACCTAAACAATATGATTTCTTGGAAAAGTTTGAAGAATGTATCTCTAAGATTAGTCTTGAAACAGAATGTGTGATCCTTGGTGATATAAATATCTGTGTACGTAAGAAATTAGGATGTATGTACAAGCGGTATATGAATATTTTAAATGTATATGGCATGTCACAATTAGTTGATGAGGTAACCAGGGAAACCAACACAACAGCTTCAACATTAGACCACATTATTAGTAGTAGAAAAGATAAGATTAGTCAGGTTGGGATATTACCAATAGGAGTTTGTGATCATTATGTAACATATTACACTAGAAAAGTAGTTAGAGAAAGTCTGAATACTCATAACACCATTAGGATTAGATCAATGAAGAAATATAGTGCAATGTTATTTAATAAAAAATTGGCCTGTCTCGACTGGAGTAGTATTTATAATTCTGAAACTGTCGATGAAGCCTGGATCAATTTTAAAGGTTTATTACAAGTTGTGCTGGATTTAGTTGCTCCACTAAAGGAAATTAGAATAAAACAAAGAACAGAGCCATGGATAGATTCTGACTTACTTGAAGGCATTAGGAAAAGAGAAGAACTGCTTTTAAAAAGCAAAAGAGATAAAGGCAATGATGATAAGTATAAAAAGTTTTGTGAAGCCAGAAATAAAATTCAAATAAAAATAAAAATGGCCAAATCTGATTACATTTCAAATAAAATTCAGGAAAATAAAGGCAATTCTAAAATACTATGGCAACAATTAAAACAGCTGGGTTGCTCAAAGGATTCAAAAGAGAAAACCAAAATTGTTCTGAAGAGTGACGAGCGCCTATATTTTGATCTAAAAACTGTAGCTAATAAGTTTAATCATTTCTTTACAACCGTTGCCTCAAAATTAGTCAGTAAACTACTGTACCGAGTACAACGGGCCAACTATCATTACGGTGATTCCTTTGCGGAATCACCGGTAAATCCTCGTATTCTCGACGCTCGTTAAGATACCTTGTTATGGTTAGAGTAGGTACTACTAGCGAAAGAGGATGATGGGAAAAACGCGTGACGTCACTGGAACTGAGGATATATATACCGGTCTGGGCGGAAGGTCAGTCACTAGTGTTCCGTGACCCCGCTCCAGACAGCTGCCGAGAGGACCAGCAAAAGACTGTCTTTCGGTTGTGGTTTGACGAAGGCTGCATGTGGAGTTGCCTCTCAAACAAGGACGACGGCCAGAAGGACCCAGTGACTCTCAAACAATATTTGTGGCTTGAGTGTATTTTGGTCGTTTTCCATCAGTTCCCTCACGTATAGTTAGGTAGGATAGAATAGGAATATTTGTGTTAAGGTATATGTTTATGTTTGTGTCGCTAAGGGTGGATAAGCATTTGTAAGAGCACCACCACGGATATAGCGAGTACTTTATTTATTTATTCATCATTAAAGTTGTCCATTATTTTACTATACTCGTTTTCTGTTCGTATCTCAACCTCGGTGGTGGAGGGCCAAGTGGTAGTAGTAGCAATAGTGTCGATACCCAAGTGGTGTCGTGGTGGCAGCATAGAAAGTAGATAGAAAGTAGTAGATAAGAAGGGTAGAGTTAATACCCGAAACGGTACAGTGATGACAGCAGTGTCAATTTAAGTAACATTTACCTACGGTACAGTGGCAGTAACACTGACCCTCGGTACAGTGGTTGCAGCGGTGTAGATGCAAATTACGCATCAGCCCACGTTGTCCGGGAGACGCTACAGTGTGCTAGTTAAGTAGGTAATTAGCCCCCCTTCCAGTTAATTTTTTATTCCCTTAGAGTAGTGATTAGTGATTGGTGATTAGAATAGTTACGTAGAGTTAATAGTGATGCATTGTTTTCTTTTTTTAAGTGTTAGTGATAGTGTTAGTGGACTAATACGCTCAAAGTCTCCTCTGCGGGCACCTGTCCCCAGATTGTTAAGTGAGTCGCGGTCTTCGGATCGCCGGGCGTCCTTTCCCCCCTCCAATTAAATTTTAATTATGAATTCTCAGATAGACTTGTTAGGCGACTCGTGGTTTCCCCAGGAGGAAATAACAGAAGTGGGTGAACAAGCGCTGGGTGGAGCAATAAAACCAGAGTGTTCAGAAGTCGGTCATCACGATCAGAGGAAGATGGAGTCCTTTATTATTCTAAACAGAAAAGAGATAACACCTTGCTCGATTAGTTGGTGGTGCCCACGGTAATGAAACGGAAAGCCCATGCTATGTTTTTTTAAATTGAAACGTCGGATGAGTGTGACGCGGGAGTTAGGGATATTAACTTATACGTGAGGGCGACTATGGTGGTGCCAAATACACACTCCTCCACTTCGAGGGTGGACGAGGCAGTTACTACTACAACCATCATTACAACCACCACCTCACTGTCAACGGCGACACAATCCACCGTGCCGCGGACAAGTTAACACTAGTTGTGGGTGATGGAGGTTCTATAGTCGACATGAGCGAGATCGTGTTTCCTTCCGAGGATGAGGATGACACGGAGGAACCACGCAGAGCCCGAAGGCCTGTGAGGAATTCCTAGAGGAGTGTTGAGAGGGAGAGATGGTAGTAAGTAGACCCCTGGGTGGTTAAAGGAAAGGTTACTGCCTATAAAAACTCTTTTGCAGCGGCGAGGAGATGCCGAGCTGGTAAACTGGTCCCGCAGCTGAAGCAGAGATCACCGCAGTCCTGGGGGTTCTGTAGTGCCCAGGTAAAGGACTGGAAGTTCACCCCCCATGGATGAAGGCTTTGGTGAGACCCCGTCGAGGATCACCACCCTGCTCAGTTTGCCAGGACTGGTTGGGAGTTGGGTTCACCTATTCCGACCAGGAGGTCGAGTCACGTCTGACTCGGAAGTCTTGCATAGAGACAAGAAGAAAGAAGAAGAAGAAGAAGAAGACCGTTCCCGACTTATGTTGATAATATATAAACTCATGTTCTTACGAGTGTGAGAATACGAGGATTTATTTTTTTTAAAGAGGAAAGCCGTGTACCGAGTACAACGGGCCAACTATCATTACGGTGATTCCTTTGCGGAATCACCGGTAAATCCTCGTATTCTCGACGCTCGTTAAGATACCTTGTTATGGTTAGAGTAGGTACTACTAGCGAAAGAGGATGATGGGAAAAACGCGTGACGTCACTGGAACTGAGGATATATATACCGGTCTGGGCGGAAGGTCAGTCACTAGTGTTCCGTGACCCCGCTCCAGACAGCTGCCGAGAGGACCAGCAAAAGACTGTCTTTCGGTTGTGGTTTGACGAAGGCTGCATGTGGAGTTGCCTCTCAAACAAGGACAACGGCCAGAAGGACCCAGTGACTCTCAAACAATATTTGTGGCGTGAGTGTATTTTGGTCGTTTTCCATCAGTTCCCTCACGTATAGTTAGGTATGATAGAATAGGAATATTTGTGTTAAGGTATATGTTTATGTTTGTGTCGCTAAGGGTGGATAAGCATTTGTAAGAGCACCACCACGGATATAGCGAGTACTTTATTTATTTATTCATCATTAAAGTTGTCCATTATTTTACTATACTCGTTTTCTGTTCGTATCTCAACCTCGGTGGTGGAGGGCCAAGTGGTAGTAGTAGCAATAGTGTCGATACCCAAGTGGTGTCGTGGTGGCAGCATAGAAAGTAGATAGAAAGTAGTAGATAAGAAGGTAGAGTTTATACCCTCGGTACACTACCATCACCTCCCATGATTTTCAACATAACCTCGGCCATTTTTAAGAACTTTTATAGATTGAAGGGGGTGAAGGAAAACTCTTTTTGTCTTAAAGAAGTCAGTGAGGATTATATACTTAGGCTAATAAATAACTTAGGAGCCAACAAGAGTACAGGATTAGATGGTATACCAACTAGATTTATAAAGGATGGAGCTCTTATTCTAAAGGGACCCATAACACATAATTAATTTATCAATTCGAACTAATGAAGTCCCAGCAGGTCACAAAGAAGCAAGAGTTAGACCACTACATAAAAAGAATAGTAGGCTTGATGTGGGGAACTACAGACCAGTTAGCATTTTAAATATAATCTCTAAATTATTAGAAAAGACTGCCCATGATCAGCTATCCAACTATTTGACGAATAACAAACTTCTCTATAAGTTCCAGTCAGGTTTCAGGGAGAGCCACTCGACTGACACGGGTCTCGTTTGCTTATCTGATTTACTAAAAATAAATATATCTAAAGGAAAATATACAGGATTATTGCTGTTAGATCTACAGAAAGCTTTCGATACAGTCGACCATATGATTTTGTGCGAAAAACTAAAAGCAATGGGAGTTGGGTCTGTTGAGTGGTTTTACTCGTACCTGACTGGAAGAAAACAAATGGTTGATATAAATGGACATGTTTCAGACCCTTGCGATATAAGTTATGGTGTACCCCAAGGCAGTATTCTAGGTCCACTACTATTCTTGTGTTATATTAATGATATATCCACCAGTGTCTCTTGTCAACTACTGCTTTACGCCGACGATAGCATTTTAATTGTATCACATGAAGATGCTCAAGTGGTCTCAGCAGAACTAGGCAAGGAACTAGAGTCATGCAATAAATGGATGATTGACAACAAATTGTCTTTACACCTAGGAAAAACTGAAGCCATGATAGTAGGTTCCAAAAATAAACTCAAGAGAATAAATGACTTCACAATTGAATGTAATAATCAAACAATAAAAGGAGTAAAGTCAGTTAAATATCTAGGAGTACATTTAGATCAACATGTCTCTGGAGAGGTAACTTGTCAAGTGATAATCAAGAAAATAAATACTAAGTTAAAGTTTCTATATAGACAAGCTAAATATTTAAATCAAGACATTAAGAAAACACTTTGTTCAGCCTTAATACAACCACATTTTGATTATGCTTGCTCATCATGGTTCTCGGGTATTAATAAACAATCCAAAAAGCGACTCCAAATTGCCCAAAACAAGAATATTAGATTTATCCTTGGCCTAGATCAAAGATCACATATTGGAATAACAGAGCTAGAGAAAGTAAATATGCTAAATGTAGAAGATAGAGTAAAACAAATAAAATTGAAGCATGTCCATAATATATTTAACAATGTGGGTCCCTCATACCTTTCTGATAACTTTAAAAGAATGAATGAACGCTCAATTCAGACTAGGCAAAGCGAATTTAATTACTTTGTACCTAGAGTTCAAGGAATAGCAATCCACTCCTTCTTTTATACATCCATTAAGGAATGGAATTCACTACCCAACAGTATAAAATGTTTAGAATCAAAACCAAGGTTCAAAACAGCTGTGATGAAACATCTAAGGGAACAAGAAGTAAATGTAGAAATAAATGATTTTATATTCAATTGATTCATAGTTTTATGTAAATATTATCTATATAATTCATGTGCAATTGTAATTTTAAGTCTGAATATGTGTGATTTTTATATGTATATGTAGGTGCAACTTTTGCTTTATATGTTAATATTTGTTATGGTACCAGATATCTCAATGTGTAAGGGGATGGTGACTGCAGTATGGTGAATGATTGGTACTAAATGGTAATGTTGACTCCTCTGTGCCCGCACAGTCTTGCCTTCAATAAGGACCCACTGGAAATAAGTTTTATAAACTTTGTTGGGTTATCCTTGTGGGAGTTTTCATGCTTTTTGGGTATATTTCACTTTCACTTGATTGTTAGTGCTTTGTATCTGTTCACATTGTATGTTGTACTGCTACTAAATAAATCAATCAAAAAGAGACATCAATGAAAGGTTTTGAAACACAGAGTGTGTTGTTGTAAGTTGAATGTGATGAGGCAGAGGATGGGAAAGGAAGTGAGACATCAATTAAAGGTTTTGAAACACAGAGGGTGTTATTGTAAGTTGAATGTGATGAGGCAGAGGATGGGAAAGGAAGTGAGACATCAATGAAAGGTTTTGAAACACAGAGGGTGTTGTTGTAAGTTGAATGTGATGAGACAGAGGATGGGAAAGGAAGTGAGACATCAATGAAAGGTTTTGAAACACAGAGGGTGTTGTTGTAAGTTAAATGTGATGAGGCACAGGATGGGAAAGGAAGTGAGACATCAATGAAAGGTTTTGAAACACAGAGGGTGTTGTTGTAAGTTGAATGTGATGAGGCACAGGATGGGAAAGGAAGTGAGACATCAATGAAAGGTTTTGAAACACAGAGGGTGTTGTTGTAAGTTGAATGTGATGAGGCAGAGGATGGGAAAGGAAGTGAGACATCAATGAAAGGTTTTGAAACACAGAGGGTGTTATTGTAAGTTGAACGTGATGAGGCACAGGATGGGAAAGGAAGTGAGACATCAATGAAAGGTTTTGAAACACAGAGGGTGTTATTGTAAGTTGAATGTGATGAGGCAGAGGATGGGAAAGGAAGTGAGACATCAATGAAAGGTTTTGAAACACAGAGGGTGTTGTTGTAAGTTGAATGTGATGAGGCAGAGGATGGGAAAGGAAGTGAGACATCAATGAAAGGTTTTGAAGCACAGAGGGTGTTATTGTAAGTTGAATGTGATGAGGCAGAGGATGAGAAAGGAAGTGAGACATCAATGAAAGGTTTTGAAACACAGAGGGTGTTATTGTAAGTTGAATGTGATGAGGCAGAGGATGGGAAAGGAAGTGAGACATCAATGAAAGGTTTTGAAACACAGTGTGTGTTATTGTAAGTTGAATGTGATGAGGCACAGGATGGGAAAGGAAGTGAGACATCAATGAAAGGTTTTGAAACACAGAGGGTGTTGTTGTAAGTTGAATGTGATGAGGCAGAGGATAGGAAAGGAAGTGAGACATCAATGAAAGGTTTTGAAACACAGAGGGTGTTGTTGTATGTTGAATGTGATGAGGCACAGGATGGGAAAGGAAGTGAGACATCAATGAAAGGTTTTGAAACACAGAAGGTGTTATTGTAAGTTGAATGTGATGAGGCACAGGATGGGAAAGGAAGTGAGACATCAATGAAAGGTTTTGAAACACAGAGGGTGTTGTTGTAAGTTGAATGTGATGAGGCAGAGGATGGGAAAGGAAGTGAGACATCAATGAAAGGTTTTGAAACACAGAGGGTGTTATTGTAAGTTGAATGTGATGAGGCACAGGATGGGAAAGGAATTGAGACATCAATGAAAGGTTTTGAAACACAGAGGGTGTTGTTGTAAGTTGAATGTGATGAGGCAGAGGATGGGAAAGGAAGTGAGACATCAATGAAAGGTTTTGAAACACAGAGGGTGTTGTTGTAAGTTGAATGTGATGAGGCTGAGGATGGGAAAGGAAGTGAGACATCAATGAAAGGTTTTGAAACACAGAGGGTGTTATTGTAAGTTGAATGTGATGAGGCACAGGATGGGAAAGGAAGTGAGACATCAATGAAAGGTTTTGAAACACAGAGGGTGTTATTGTAAGTTGAATGTGATGAGGCACAGGATGGGAAAGGAAGTGAGACATCAATGAAAGGTTTTAAAACACAGAGGGTGTTGTTGTAAGTTGAATGTGATGAGGCAGAGGATGGGAAAGGAAGTGAGACATCAATGAAAGGTTTTGAAACACAGAGGGCGTTATTGTAAGTTGAATGTGATGAGGCACAGGATGGGAAAGGAAGTGAGACATCAATGAAAGGTTTTGAAACACAGATATATTAACTCACTCACTCACTACAACCATTGCCACCCAGAGCCAGTAGCAGCAGCAGCACATTGTTCACATAACACAACCTCAAAAGTGGGTCTTCATGTGCTTGATAATGACAGTCCTTGTTTTGAACTGCTTCCCACAAACATCACACTTGAACTTTCTCAGGTCAGAGTGTGTCACATAGTGCTTGGTAAGGCAAGAACTTGTAGTGAATCTCTTCCCACATTCTTCACATTCATAATTCTTAACACCAGTGTGTGTAAGGATGTGTTGAGTGAGGGAAGACTTGTAAGTGAATCTCTTCCCACATTCTTCACATTCATAATTCTTAACACCAGTGTGTGTAAGGATGTGTTTAGTGAGGTTAGACTTCTGAGTGAATTTCTTCCCACATTCTTCACATTCATAATTCTTAACACCAGTGTGTGTAAGGATGTGTTGAGTGAGGGAAGACTTCTGAGTGAATCTCTTCCCACATTCTTCACATTCATAATTCTTAACATCAGTGTGTGTAAGGATGTGTTTAGTGAGGGTAAACTTGTGAGTGAATCTCTTCCCACATTCTTCACATTCATAATTCTTAACACCAGTGTGTGTAAGGATGTGTTCAGTGAGGGTAAACTTGTGAGTGAATCTCTTCCCACATTCTTCACATTTATAATTCTTAACACCAGTGTGTGTAAGGATGTGTTTAGTGAGGGTAGACTTGTCAGTGAATCTCTTCCCACATTCTTCACATTTATAATTCTTAACACCAGTGTGTGTAAGGGTGTGTTTAGTGAGGTGAGACTTGTAAGTGAATCTCTTCCCACATTCTTCACATTTATAATTCTTAACACCAGTGTGTGTAAGGATGTGTTGAGTGAGGGTAGACTTGTTAATTAATCTCTTACCACATTCTTCACATTCATAATTCTTAACACCAGTGTGTGTAAGGATGTGTTGAGTGAGGGTAAACTTGTGAGTGAATCTCTTCCCACATTCTTCACATTTATAATTCTTAACACCAGTGTGTGTAAGGATGTGTTTAGTGAGGGTAGACTTCTCAGTGAATCTCTTCCCACATTCTTCACATTTATAATTCTTAACACCAGTGTGTGTAAGGATGTGTTGAGTGAGGTTAGACTTGTGAGTGAATCTCTTCTCACATTCTTCACATTTATAATTCTTAACACCAGTGTGTGTAAGGATGTGTTGAGTGAGGTGACTCTTCTGAGTGAATCTCTTCCCACATTCTTCACATTTATAATTCTTAACACCAGTGTGTGTAAGAATGTGTTTAGTGAGGTGAGACTTGCCAGTGAATCTTTTCCCACATTCTTCACATTTATAATTCCTAACACCAGTGTGTGTATGCATGTGTTGAGTGAGTCCTTTCTTATTCTTGAAAGTGTTGCCACACTCTCTACACTCAAACTTTCTCTCTCCTTTGTGGATGGAGTTGCCTGCCTCAGGGTGATTCTTCTGATCACACCTGAACTTCCTCACACCTGAGACAGACTGCTGGTGTTGCTCCTCACTACTCATGTTGCTGTCCTGGCATGCAGTCCCCACTGCAACACTACTTCTGGCAGCACACCAGATGAGTGAAGTCAGGTGTTGTTGCAGGAAGCCTCAGGGAAGCTGAGTGAGCGAGGGTCCTCCAACACTGTTCAGCAAGATGATGGAGACTTTCTTGATCCTCACGCGGCACCAGTCAGGACCGGCACCCTAGAGGTGGCAGTGCCGTTACACTTGTGCTGCTCCAAAGGACCTGGAAATGACATTAGGCTCTAAATGTTATATTTTGCAAACACACCAGAAATGTGCTCACTAAATCCTTGGGTGTAGTCGTATTCCAGCGTTGCAGTGCAGGCAACCCTCATTACCTGTATGGCTTACATTCCACAAAACTTTATTACATTTATTTAATTTACGACTCCTGTCTACCGTCTTATGTAGTGTTGAACACAACACACACACACACACACACACACACATAGTTACATAAACCTGTTTGCAAATGATACAAAATTAATGAGGAAAGTTGAAAATGTGAACGACTGTATGATGCTGCAAAATGATTTAAACAAAATCAATAGTTGGAGTAAATCATGTCAAATGGAATTTAACTTGAGTAAATGTAAGGTGATGGAGTTTGGTAAGAGTAAAAAGAGAGTGCGATATGATTATGAGATGAATGGTGTCAGGTTGGAGAAATCAAAGGAAGAAGTGGATTTGGGCGTGACTGTTACAGAGGACACACACACACACACACACACATTCACACAGAGGAAAAAATATACATTAATAAAATATTAGAATAACACATTTAGAATAGTAAATAGAGAGAAAGATAATTTATAATAACTTTTAGGAGAAAAAATAATTAATTATAACAGAGACGAGAGAAAGATTGAACTTAAAACTAACTTAACTTTACTCAACCTAACCAAACCTAACTTATAAGTAACCTAACCTAAATTAACCTAACCTACCTTACCTAACCTAACTTAACCAAACTTGATTATGTTAGGTTAGATTATGTTAAGTTACGTTTAAGTTAGGTTATATAAGATTTTTCTAATTTATTACCCAAAAGTTAGGCATTTCATCTGGAACAACTATGTAAACCTAACACACGCACATGTATCGGTGATGTTAGTTCCACCCGGGCCTTGGTCCCCACATGGCTTGGAGAGTAGAGGTAGCTTGGATGATGGAGGTCTTGTTTGAAACACACACGGCTTGATATAGATGATATATTGACACAACACGACTTGAGTAGATACAGGAGAGTATATATCTATAGTGACTATGAAACCTTGGCCTGCCTTGAGAGAGATGACAAAACAATTTGTTGATGGAGTCGCCAGGCTGAGAATGATGAGCTACTTGGAAGGGTCGAGGCCGCGAGAGAAGTGATGATGAGAGGTGGTGCTGGCGGGCGACGAAGGAGTAACAGTGGGTGGAGCCAAGGGTTCGTGTGGTAAAATGCACGACTATGATTGGCCTGAGTTGACCTATGATGACGTCACGGAAACAGAGCTTTCTGATTGGAAGCGGCACGATATCCTCTGACTCGACGCCTTGGCTGGGATGTGAATTCTAGGAAAATTCCTTTACCCGCATACACTCTCTCTCTCGTCTAAAAACAATGAATAATTTAAACTAGTTAAGAATGATATACAGATATAGATATGATACAAATACTTCCCCCTTGGAAGCATACGTCCTCGTATGTCGAGCTAAAGAATACAATCAGAGAGGGGGGACGATGGAATACATTGAATACAATACAGAATACACAATACGAATACAGAATAAGACATAAGACATAATAAAAATACATGAGACATGAACAAGATCAGGATGTAGCCTTTACATAGATATACATAATTTATACAGTTGGACAGGAATGAAAGGAAAGATGAAAGAAATGGCTAGTAGACTGGACGAGACCGGAGCTGATATTTAGGTGAGGATGAGATGGGGGGTGAAGGTGGCTGACTTTCAACAATGTCAGGAGCATTTTCTGGTAGTGGAGAGGTAGGTTCGAAATTGAAACCAAGATCAACCCGTTTGAGATGGTCTCTGTGAACAAAGTTTTCACTGCCTGAACTTAGGTTTCTGAGTTTGAACTTGTGACCGGCCATCTTTTCGATTACACGGTGAGGTCCGTTGAATCGGGGGTCGAACTTAGAGTGGCGGTCTTGGACTTTGGTGAACACGATGTCACCAACCTCGATGTCGTGCGGTTTAGCGTGCTGATGCTGTTTATGCAGCATAGATTCCTGAGAGGCGGTAAGTCTGTCACGGACAGACATATGAATGCGCTGGAAAGCTGAAACGCGATTCTGAACATAATCGTCAACGTTGTATAGAGGACGAGGGTCAGAGGAGAGAAACTCATATAGGAGTCTTTGGTCAGAGCCATATAAAATGAAATGTGGAGACTCGTTGATCGATGAGTGAATCGCAGCGTTAAGAGAGCATGCGACTAGGGGAATGTGATCATCCCATGAAGAGCTTGAATTGGCAATGAAGCGTAAGATGTCGAGAATTCGACGGTTTGCTCTCTCGACTTTTCCGTTCGCTTGAGGGGAATATGGAACAATGTAGCACTTTTTAATTTGAAATGACTCGCAAACAGCTTTGAGGATGGCATTGTTGAATTCGGTGCCATTATTTGATAGAAGTACTTTAGGAGATGCATACCGGCATATGACTTCATCTATCAGTGCTCGTGCAACTGAACGTGCAGATTTGTCTTTGAGAGGAACCAAGATGCTGAAGCGTGAAAAACTATCGATACAGACGAGCAAATAGTGAAAACCGTTCTCCGTCAGAGGGAGTTTCAAAATATCGACTGACAGACTGTCCCAAGGAGCATGAGGGATAGGATATGGGAGGTTCGGAGACTCATGATGGAGAGAGGGACGATGCTCAGCGCATGAAGCGCATAAGAGACAATGACGGATGATGTCTTTCCTCATGGAAGGCCAGAAATATGATCTTTGAGCCTGTTTGAATGCTCTATCTTTGCCTGGATGACCGGCAAGAGGGGAGTCATGAACGTGATACAAGATAATAGGGACAAGAGCTTCTGGAATGACAAGCTGAGATGCATGATGTAATGAATCGTCCTCAGAAATGACAGAACTAGATTTATAGAGGACATCGTCTCGAAGCAAAAAGGAATCTGGGGAGAATGGCAAGCTTGGAAGGTCTTTGAAAGGATTTGACTTCCTCAAGAGTGGGGAGTGACTGTGAGGTTGTGAGCAGACTGACAGGAGCGACATGACGGGACAGAGCGTCAGTGACAGAATTAGCTTTACCTGGGAGGTACGCGAATGAAGGATTGTACTCTTGAACAGTGAGTTGCCAACGGGCAAATTTTCCGGTTAAACTGGTTCCTTTGAATAACTCTGTGACAGCAAAATGATCGGTTAGAGCGTGGATCTTATATCCGAGTATGATGTCTCTGAAGTGACGAAGAGACCAAACGACTGCGAGAGCTTCGCGGTGAGTGACACTGTAGTTGCGCTCAGCAGCATTGAGCAGACGACTGGCAAAGGCAACTGCGCGTGATTTACCATTTTCATCTCGTTGCATGAGGACAGAACCGATACCGATGTTTGATGCGTCAGTGCAAAGAATAAACTCCTTATTGAAATTAGGAAATGCGAGGACAGGAGCGTTGCATAAGGCTTGCTTGAGGGTAGTGAATGCTTTCTCGCACTCGTCCGTCCATGCGAATGTTACATTCTTTTTAAACAATGATGTGAGAGGTTGAGCGATTTTACTGAAATCTTTGATAAATTGCCGATAAAATCCTGCAAGGCCAATGAAACTACGAACGTCATCAGCAGAACTAGGAGTAGGAAACTGTGATATCGCATGAATTTTATCGTCAAGAGTGTGGATGCCATTTTTGTCAACCTTGTGGCCTAAGAATTTGATTTCACGTTTGAGGAACTGACATTTACTGAGTTTAAGAGTTAACCCAGCCTTTGCAAAACGTGACAGAACGTCTGAGATGGTTTCGAGGTGTTCGGGAAGGTCCTTTGATGCGACTATCACATCGTCTAAGTAACAAAACACCGAAGAGCCTAAGAGGCTAGAGAGAACTGAGTTCATGAGACGCATGAAAGTTAAGGGACTATTACGTAAACTCATGGCCATACGTTTGAAAGCGTACTGGCCAGATGATGTGGTGAAAGCAGTGTAGTGCCGTGAACTTTCTTCTAGCTCGAGCTGGAAGAAACCAGACTGAAGGTCGAGGGTGGAAAATACACTGTTTGAATCACCTATTGACTGGACAAGATCAGACAAGATTGGCATAGGGAATCGATCGGGTATCGTCGCGGCGTTTAAACCACGGAAATCGACGACTACTCTCCACTCACCATTGGACTTAGGAACTAGAAACAGCGGGGCATTGAATGGTGATGCCGCTGGCTCTATGATATTCTCGTCCAGCATGCTTCTGACAGCATCGGTCTTGCCCAGAGGTTCACCCGGAAGAGAGACACATGACCTGAAAGTCGATAAGAGAGCAAGTAAATCTGTTTTTGTTTCAGGAAAATCAACATCACCAATATGCTGGTCAAGAAGAGGAGGAGGAGAATCTGAGGCAATTGGTGAAGACATGGATATGTGACAAGGAGATGAGGTGACAGGGGTGACAGGGGCAGGATAAGGAAGAACTTCGCCTAAAGTCACGCCAGATTGAAGGGATATAGGGTGATTCGTGAGATTCTGAATGGCAATACAGCAAGAACTATCCTTGTCTAGGGTTGAAAGAACTGACTCGAGAGCGACACCATTCACTCGGGCAGAGTCGGGCAAACATAAGATGTCTGTCCCGGGGGGCACACCTTTGACGACGACGCGCACCAAACAGAGGTGGGTCTGTGTGACTACCACAGAGGAGGTCAACACAGCTTTCCTGAGTCTGGTGTTCGAGAGGACGTCAGACAGTGTTGTAGGAGAAGAGGGATTGTCGGTATCGCTGTGCAGTGCTTCGCTAGGCGAGTCGGCTGGCGTAGATGATAAGACAGGATCAGGGATTACTGAGGGTGTCTCGAGCGATGAGGGAGGGACATGAGATGAGTCCTGAGAAGGCGTGTGCATTACAACGTAGACATCAGATGGTGGCGGTGACTCAGGGAAGGGTGAGGCAGAGATGAAGGTACCATTCTGGGCGATTTGATGAATAGAAGGGAAAAGTGAGATGTTGAAGTGAGACATTGTATGGTATCCTATCAATATTTCAGCTGCAAAACATACATCATCCATGACAGAAAAAATCTGAGATAGAGGGTTCAAGTGGAGACAAACAGATACTGAGGAGAACCTTTCTATGAGGTATGACAACGTTTCCAGAAATACCACTAACAGTGATGTCTGGTGGATAACTCTGAAACTTGTGCCTTGAGGCGGCAGCGAGTTTTTCAAAAACATGAGTTTTAATGATGTTGACTGAGGCACCAGAATCGAAAAATGCACGGCATTTGTGAGAGGCTAATTTGACGTCAGCAGTCAGACCTTGGAAAAATCCGGAGGATTTAACAGGGACACATGGAAGAGGCACTGTCTGTGCATCCGCGAAAACAACACGTTTATGAGATGACTTACTACCTGCGGTCTTTAGAATGGACTTGAGTGTTACCGAGGAGATGCGAGGCTCTGGCGCGAATCGTTTCCCGAAGATTGAGAAGACTGCATTTGTTGCTGGAAAAGGTGACATTCCTCAAGTGAGTGACCGCGTTTATTATGAAGGGAGCAGAAGGCATTACTGTTGAATTTATGATAACCTCTTTCGTCAAGCATTACTCGACAGTCCGCTGAGACGTGACCTTTGAGTCCACATCGGTAACATGTTACCTTTCTCGAGTCACGGGAGGATGAACGGTGACGAGAATGAGAGCGTTGATCAGAACGTGACAAATGAGTGTTTGACGGTGGAGATGAGCTCTGAGGGGAGGAGCTTCGGTGAGAAAATGGGGGCTTGATTAAGGAATGCGGGGACTGAACCAAACTTACTGGCTGAGGAATAGGTGGCGATTTCTCTGATATTTTCTTGCACAGATCATACAAGAAATCTTCCTTACTGAATTTAATGTCGCTTGCAACGGTGAAGGTTGGTGAATCAAGCTGAACAAGGAACAGGAAATACGACATAAGGCGTTCGAAATCAGTAGAAGATATTTTATTGTTTGGGTCAATCCACTGAGAGGATTTCATTTGATCTGTTAACTCAGCACTGAGAGAGGATGCAATATTCTCTGCCTTATACACATCATGAGTAGAACGAGCAATATTAGTGAGAGTTTGAGCAATTTTGAGGAAGGAATGAGTTGCACCTAATTTTGAGTGACCACAGAAATGAGAGATTAATGCTGTGGTGAGTTCATCGTATGTAGAAAAACTGAGGAATTTATCGGTTTTTATGAGTTTTCCCGCAAGACTAGATGGGTCATGACAAATCCGTGATTTTAAAATGGCTAATTTTTCCACATCAGAATGAGCTGAGCGACGTGTACATTCATCATTTACACACCGGACAAAGCCTTGGACTGATTCAGAGTTAGTACCAGAAAAAGGAGGAATTGAGACATTATCAGATATGAGAGTAACCTGAGGTGTGGGTGTGTGAGTTGACTGGTCGTTCGACATCGTGAGGGAAATAGTGCTCACGTTGAGGAAACACACAAGAAAACAAAGAAACACTGAGTGTACACAAAAATGTAGAATAACTAGCACAATAAAGAGAAAAATATAATAAGAACTAAGGTACTTAACTAGCACAGGACCAAGGAGGTGGAACACGTGGGCGCTGACTGGTCACGTGGTGAATGGGCGTATTTTTGGGCTGCGACACGTGGTGAGGAGCGATGGGCGTCTTGAGGGCGGAGACACGTGGTGAGGGCGTGGAGAACTTGTTTGAGGGGCCACGTGGTGATGGGTGATGACCGTCTTGAAAGGACACGTGGTGAAGGGCGATGGGCGTCTTGAGGGCGCCACGTGGTGATGCGTGGGCAGCGAAGATGGCGTGCCGCGAACAAAATGGAGGTAGAGGTGATGGGCGTCTTGAACAGCAGGGCGAGAAGGCTTGTACTCACTTGGAACAGATGCTACTGCAGAAGGGCGACAAAGGAAGCAACTGCAGGGCGTAGAGGAGAACACGAGGTGGGCGAGGCAAGGGTGTGTGTGTAGAGTCACTTACTGAGGCAGAACGATGCACGTGGTGAGTGTAGAGACGACGGAGGAAGATGAAGCTTGATAATTCGTCGCTTGGAAGGACGAATTCCACCATTGCACACCAATTGTATCGGTGATGTTGTTTGCCAGCCGTAGCCACCAATTGTATCGGAATAGATGTATCTGGTACCGGGCCTGGTACCCACGTGGCTTGGAAGAGTAGAGAGTAGCGTGGATGATGGAGGTCTTGTTTGAAACACACACGGCTTGATATAGATGATATATTGACACAACACGACTTGAGTAGATACAGGAGAGTATATATCTATAGTGACTATGAAACCTTGGCCTGCCTTGAGAGAGATGACGAAATGACTTGTTGATGGAGTCGCCAGGCTGAGAATGATGAGCTACTTGGCAGGGTCGAGGCCGCAAGAGAAGTGATGATGAGAGGTGGTGCTGGCAGGCGACGAAGGAATAACAGTGGGTGGAGCCAAGGGTTCGCGCGGTAAAATGTGCGACTATGATTGGCCTGAGTTGACCTATGATGACGTCACGAAAACAGAGCTTTCTGATTGGAAGCGGCACGTGATCCTCTGACTCGACGCCTTGGCTGGGATGTGAATTCTAGGAAAATTCCCTTACCCGCATACACTCTCTCTCTCGGCTAAAAACAATGAATAACTTAAAACTAGTTAAGAATGATATACAGATATAGATATGATACACACACACATACACACACACACACACACACACACACACAAATAATAAAATAAAAATACCACCAAAATAGCACACACACACACAACCTTACAACCTTAATACAATTAAACAATTAACCAGGTAGCAGGTCAGGTCAAGTCAGGTGTAGCTCCGTGTTGAACTTGTGTTTTTCTAGTACCACGAACCCCAATGATACAAAAAACGTCACCATACGTAGCATAAACACTACAAGGATTCGTTAGTGAAGTGAGAAAACAAGTGATAACAGAGTGTGTCGAGAAATAAGCACAAATCAAGTAACCAACCACGATATGGCGGACGCACGGAATGTAAACACCACGAAATGGCGGACGCGCGGAATGTAAACACCACAAACACACGTCACTGCAGCACATGTGGACTTGACACGGATATCAAATTCACAATCCAGTGTGAAGAATGCAAGAATTGGATACATTACTTGTGCAGCGGACTACCCTTATACCTGCTGTTGGGCCTGGCAAGCACGACACGTAAGTACACGTGTGAAACATGTACCTTTGGGAAATATGCTGATCCCGAGTGGACAGCTGAGGCGAGTGACGCAATAGACAGAATGAGGAAGGAGAAATTCCCACAAATAACTCCAAGCCTTACCAACACTGGCCTTAGTAACCCTCAAACACCTCCACCACTAAGTCCTCCATGTCTAACCCAGGACACTGATATAAACACAGCTAATCCCCCGCCTAGAGAGATTGAAATAACAGTTCCACTCAGTAACTCCCCTGAGGACATCAACTTAAGACAAATCTCAGACCTAACTCAAACACAATCAAATAATGGAACTGACACATCAGCCTCAAGTGGAGAAACCATACCAGCTGGGCAGCAAACAACACATAGTAGTAGAAGTAGCCCCCACAATCAACTCAGCAAATAACCCAGAACACAGTACCACCCAAAGTCCCCCAAAACCAACCAAAATGTGCCCACATTACAAGAAAAATTCATGCAGATATGGGTTAAGAGGCATTGGATGTAGCTACAGCCACCCAAGGGCATGCCCTACACTAATGAACCACGGCCTTGATAAGCAGTTAGGATGCACCCTGGGTAGGAGGTGTACTGATTATCACCCAACCTTATGCAGGAACTCAATTAGGACCCGCTCATGCTTCTTTAAATATTGCAAGTTCCCACACATCAAGGGAACAACACGATGGAGGAAGGAGACTGAAATGGGAGCAGCCCCCATTCCACACAACCAAAAGAATGGGACGAGTACAGTAACCCAGCAGTACAGTAGCCCACAAGCACCAGATAATACAGTAGCCCAACAGCAGATTATCGGACAACGGCCTGTTATGAACCAACCGCCTGAACTGTCTGCAGCTGTGCACCCAAACCAGTCTGCTTTTTTAGAGACACTCACACAAAAAATGACGGAAATGGAGCGGAAGTCACAGAAAACACTGGACCTCTTAATGGACAGACTGGAAAGACTAGAGGCAAGAGACAGGGGATGCAACCGCCTCTACCACTAGCCACCTTCATGTACACAAATATTAGGGGCCTCTATCATAAAAGTGATCTAACTAAGATCCCAATGCTAAAAGAAATGGCCCATGAAAATAACTTACTATTCCTTGCTCTCACAGAAACCCATCTAAACAGTGATCACCTGAATGCAGAAATTAACATAGAAAATTATCCTGTATTTAGAGGAGACAGGATGAACAGAAGCCACGGTGGGGTAGCAATATATATCAAGGAAGAATTAGCAGCAACAACAGAGGAAATCCTGTGTTTCTCCAATGGAACAACTGAAGTATTAGGACTTCTAATGAGACAACAAAACCTTGTACTCATATTAGTATACAGGCTTCCAAACACCACCCAGGAACAATTTCAGGAAATAACAACAAAAATTGAATCAATTCTGAGACATCTTCCCACATCAACCACAGAGATAATACTGATGGGAGATTTTAACTTCCCACTCATAGACTGGGCTGACATGAAAATAAAAGGAGGTACTATGGAAAAGAAACAGCAGGCATCAACACTCATCAGATTATTAGAAAATTACTACCTAACACAATGCAACCCTGAAAACAGGCATAATTACTCCAATACACAAAGGAGGAAGCAGAGGATTGCCCAATAGATACAGACCAGTGGTATTAACTTCTCACCTCATCAAGATATGTGAGAGAGTGATCAGGAGACAGATGGTAGACTTCTTTGAGGCCAACAGTCTTTTCAATGAAGGACAACACGGTTTCAGACAAAACCGTTCATGCCTCTCCCAGCTCCTGATACACTACGAAGGAATAATGAGATGCATCCAAGAAGGCGAAAATGCGGATGTCATATACCTGGACTTTGCTAAAGTTTTCGATAAGGTAGACCATGGGATCCTGCTGCATAAACTCCGAAACCATGGCATATATGGGTCACTAGGAAAGTGGCTACATAACTTCCTATCGGAGAGAACACAGAGGGTCTCAGTACATGGAGAACTATCGAAGCCAAGCAAAGTCCAGAATGGAGTGTCACAAGGTTCAGTACTTGGCCCACTACTGTTCCTAGTCCATATTGGCGACATTGACAAGAACCTACTCAAACTCCCACCACAACACCCTCCAGGAAATCACACGGAGGACAGGAGCTGCGGACCCTGGAACTAGTGGAGGCCCACCTCAACTGTGCCAATAACAGGCGAAATCATCCAAAGTAACCAAAGTAAGTAAGTAACTGAACCACGCGGATATTAACCAAATGTTCATTACCTTGCTTTCTCCCCTCCTCTCCCTCCCCGCCCTTTATCGTGTATATGTACCTCCTTACCAGAAAGAGCGGGATTTTGCAGTATCAGCACGGCCGCCTACAGCACAAAAAGGGGCCGGGACAACACAAAATAGAAGCGACCATCTCGATTCAACAGACTAGGTTTAGGTTTAGGTAGTTGTCGGAAGTCTTGCCTGTTGAATCGGCACTTCCTGATGTATCTTCTTGCGGTCTGGGCTTATATGTTCACTATTATATGTATTTTCATTGATTTTGAAAATTGTTTTTCTCTCTTTGTCTTATTGTCCAAAATTTGTACAAAATGTCTTTTGTTGTTTCAATGTCACTGTTATCAAATAATATCTGTCCTATTATAATGTCTGTGTTTTCCTGGTATGGTTGCTGCAGGGCTGGATGTCCTGATCTCACTTCGTTGTAACCTATACAGAACAGAATAAAGTGTTTTAGATCTTCAACTGGAGCACCACACATGATATACTCTGTTGTCGCATTCACAAATCGCATCTCCCAAGTCTATATTGTTGGTTCTGCATCTGAAGAGTATAGCGGCAGCTTCCCTGTTGTCGTAGATACTGTCCTGTCCTCCTATGTCTTTTCTCCACTCCTTGTATAGCTTTAGACTTACTTTCTCTTCCATCTCTTGTTTCCACATCCTTGTGTCCCATTCCCTCACTTTCCTATTGATGTCCATAGGGTTGTCAGCCTCTCCTCTCAATCCCACTATGTTTCTGCTCTCCATCAGACCCATTATCCATTTATTTTTATTTTTTGAGGTTCTCATTTCCTCCACCACCCTACTTAGCAACTCTTTTCCTTGTCCTTGTCCTTTCATAGCATATTGTAGGTATTTTAGCTGGCCTTCCACTATTCTTGCCTTCATGCTGGATATTCCCACTTCACCCCTCAGTGCTGCCTGCTGTGCATAGCTTGGTGCCCTCAGTATTTTTCTTGTTACACTATTCTCAATTCTTTGGAGTTTCTCTAGTTCTTGTTTTGTAAATTCCATGATGTTGGTTCCATACAATATGGTTGGGAGGGCAATACTCTTCCAATAGGTCTTTCCTACTAACATTCTAGCACAGCTCCTTGCCACTACTGAGTAAGTCATGTTGGCCAGTCTTACTGCTTTATCCATCATTAGCTTTTTGTGTTCTTTGAAGAGGTTTTTGCTGTCATTGATGGTTATTCCCAAGTATTTGAGTGTGTTGTTTGTTCTTATTCCAGCTATTTCTTGGGGTTTGTCTCTCATATTAAATATTACTATGGTACTCTTCTGTCTGTTAATTTCTAATCCACACTCTCTTCCTACCAGCACCATCTGTTCCACCACTCTCTCGGCATCTTCTATGCTGCCTGCCGCACACCGTCATCAGCATAAAATAGAGATGTTGTATTAAAATTATCATCCTCAAATCCTTTATCTAGTTGTTGTAATTTCTGGATTATTCTATAGGTGACAAGTTTGAAAATAGTAGTAGAGCCGGTACAGCCTTGTCTAATACCACTTGTTACAGGAATCTTAAGTTCTTTGTTGTCATCCAGTTTAATTTTAGTTATGTCTCCCTCGTACAGTTTGGTAATCATTTATATAGCTCTTTCATCGATCTTGTAATTCATCATTACTTTTACCATCATATCTCTTCTTATACTGTCGAACGCTTTAGCAAAATCGATGGATATTGCTATTAGCGGTTTCTTAGTTTCGTAGGATTTTTCGACACAATACCTCATAATTAAAACATTGCTTTCCACTCTTGCTCCTGCGGTAAATCCAGCTTGGTTTTCTTGTATCAGATGGTTATTCTGTAGATGCTCTTCAATACCTTCCCTCAATACTGCCATCATTAGCTTGTATCCCATATTTGTTAATGCAATAGGTCGGTACTCATTCACTTTTGGTTTCTGTGTTTTGGGGATCAGTACAGTGGTTGACTCTTTCCAGCTGTCTGGTACCTCTGCCAATTGGAGTGATTGTTTTAATGTTCTGACCAGAGTCACTAATAGTGGTCAACTTTTGATAAATACTTTTACAAACTCTGGTTTTATCCCGTCTGGTCCTGCTGCCTTTTTCGCTTTCATTTTTTTCAAGCATTTTATTACATTGTCTTCATTGATAAGTTCTTCTTGCATAAATACAATACCTTCTTTTATCTGGAATTCCATGTCTAGGTGTTCTCTAACTTCCATAGCACAGGTCTCTAAGTGTTCTATTTCCTCATTCTCTTCTCTTTTAAGTATCTTGAAGTATTTGCCTTTTCTTATATTTTCCCTGATGGCTTCCCTTTCTTGGACGTATAGCTCCCTCTTGTTTTCATCCCACTCGTCTTCAATATTATTAGCATGTTTACCGTAAATAGATCTCCAGAATGTTTCAATCTCTGTGGCTGCCTCTTCATAACCTAGTTTCTTTTTGTCTTCTCCATAAATATTATCCACCACACTCAGTGCTTCCTTCTCTTTTTCTCCTTTCAGCATCCTTATATATTTCCAGATGTTCTTCCCGTTACTCTTATCCTCCTTGATTTCCTTTGCCTTCTTCTCTTCGTCCATGGTCATTGCTTGCCTTATTAGTTTTTGAGCCTTTATTTTTTGTTCTAGATACATTTTCTTCCATTTTTCTTCCTCTGTCTTATTGCCTTCTTTTCTTGTATTTCTTCGCAGTCTATTATATCTTTTCCTTCCTTTAATTTCTCTTCTTATCTCCTCTGTGAACCATACTGGTTCTTCTTGTTTTTCTTGTGTACTACTTCGGTTCTTTCTTCTATATTTCCCTTTTAATACTTTATCAGCAGTATCAACAATTCTTTTCTCCAAGTCATGGATGTCTTTCACTGTTTCTCTTGCAAAGTTTTCTTCTAGTTCTAGTTGAAACTTATTTAAAGTCATTATCAGTTTTGTAGAATTCTCTCGTAATCCACTCTTTACTGCTATAGTTTTTATTTTGCTTGACTTCAATTTGAATTTCTATAAGATTATGGTCACTGATATCAATTATATCTTGATCCTCATCAATTTTCATCTTTTTGTATCTATCATAAAACTTATCAGTCACTATTGCATAGTTGATTACACTTTTTTGCTCGTCCCTTGACCATGTAAATTCTCCCTCACATTTCATGTCATCATTCAACATTGTAAGTTTATATCTTTCTAACCAATTGAGGATCATCCTTCCATTGTCATCTAGCTTTTGCCCACCTTTAAAACCGACATGCCCATTTATGTCTCCAATAATCATTAATGCCTCCTCAATATTATTTTCTAGTATTTTTTCTATTTCTTCTTTCATTGATGAGTTTCTCTCTTTGTCATTTACACTGAAGTAAACTATAATCATGACGATATCCATTCCTCGAATGCTACCTTTCACGTGCAGAATGTTTTTATTTCTAGTGGCAACTTTGTTCAGAACTATATTCTTATTTTGCTTACGTAGTAGCATTAAACCTCCACCTTTTCTGTCTTTTGGTTCTCTCATTTGTTCCAATATAACCACATTACTATTAAAGTTTATATCTCTAATCTTTTTCTGCATTTCTATTAAGCATACTATACTGTTTTCCTCTATCAGACTCTCTACCTCATTAGTTTTTACCTTAGATAGTCCTTGTATGTTTATTGCCTTGATAACTATAATGTCACTTGACTTATCATTTCTTATTGATTTATTTAGGTCTAATTCATTTTCCTTATTACCCAAGTTTGCGTTATTTTTGTATCTATTTTCATGGACAAGTCAGTTGTTCCTCTCCTCATCTCCATTATGAAGTTTGATTACTTTTCCTTTTCTAATGATCCACCTTCCACCATTTTGCCTTTGTTTCAATTCTTCTCTCAGCTTATCATTCTCTTCACTTTCTTTCCTGGTTAAGTCTGGTGCTATGATGACTTGTTTCATCCCTGGATTTTCTTCATCTTTTAGACACTTACTACATTTTTTAAGCTCCCATTTGGTTTCCACTTCACTCAGTTCAACAATAACAGGTCTAATCTTTCCATTGTTTCCTCTTCCAATTCTAAAGATACGTTCAATTTTTGCGTCTCTTATACGAAGTGCATCTTGGAATACCTCTTCACACTTATCCTTATCATCAGATATCCTGTCTCCGATTTCAGCCTTCTTGCTTTCGGGAATATTAAAGATAATAACGTTCTTCTTTTTCTTTTCCTTCCGGATCTCCCCAAGATGCTCTACCACCTTGTCCATCACCTTCTTTATAATTTCCTCTTCTCTACTTTCCCATTTTTTCTCTATATTTACAATCATTTCTTTAAACTCATCGTTAGCCTTTCTCAGCTTCTTGATCTCATCCTTAATATGTAACATACCTGTAGGTTTCTCTCCAGCCTCCCTTTCTCCTACCACCACAACAATCTGCAAGCTGCTGCCGCGTCCCTTTCCCTCCCCATCATCTAGACGATAACCATTACAACACATTCAAACACACTCATAACTATGATAACACTAGTGTATATTACTCTTTATGCTCTCTTTCTTCCTTTATCAAGGAAACTTGGGCAATGGAAGGTAAGCGAATGTTTTTGTAAAGTGTCAATGAAGGGAGAAACAGACGTCTCTTCCGTAAAGTTTGACAAGGAAGCATCGACAAGCGCACTTCAGCCACTGCTAGTAAAAACATGTTATTTACCTACATTAACTTAATTTTAAGCCGTTAAACGATGATTATTTTCACTATCAACTACAAACCATTGAAATTATGGATCCAAATACTTCACCCGCGCGGTCCTGGATGCTAGGTGCGAGGAGTGTAAATGTGTGTGAATAAGTGTGTATAAATGGTTATGAGTGTCTTGTTATAACTCTCCCTCCATCTTTAGGAGAAAAACAGCTCTGGTATATATCATCATCACTTGAACGCCAACCCTGTGTATCAGCCCACGAGTCTCCATGCAGCCCCCTACAGCCTCTTCCCATACCAAATAACTCCCAACAAAAACCATCGACTTACCACACCCACGAGCCTTGAGTCCAACCAATCCAACAACAGACTTATTAATTTTAATCTTTCTCTGTCTACAAAGGTATTGACATCGCCTTGATACTACTGGTGGTGAGTGAGACCATAACAGTGTGGTTTGGGTCCGGCCAACCCACAGTAAGACTCCTCGACGTGACCCATCATTATGGAATACGTTTGTTACCAAAATATGTGAAGCTTTCCAAAATAACAATGTGCTCGCCACACGCATCAATAGACTGTACTGTTTCATCTGAGTCCAACAGTAAGGTAAACACTAGGATATACGCTCACTGAATACCACACACCAGTCAGGACAGAAGGCAACCCACGGGGGCCTCAAAAACCTTCAACAACTCCGCAATGGTGTTACAAATGCTAATTGCCTTTCTACCTGTCAACTTTTTATATATATTTTGTATACATCATACACCTGTGGCGACAGTAGGCATTGGTGGAGGCTTTTTGATCGTCCGCCTCCGCCTATTAGTGACTCCGGTTTAGATTTGTTATAGTGACGCTTCGATATGCTCAGGTTTTCTCTGATTCCCAGCCTTCTGCTCCTGCCGGTGTAGCAGTTTGAAGCAATGACTATAAGAAAGATTGGTCACAGTCTGCTGCTGGTCTCTCACGAGACAGCCGGCCGTTCCCCTATGGAAGGAGCTCCGAGTTCTTAGTGACCAATCTTTGGGTTGGACCGAGACCACTCACACACAACACACCGGGACAACGAAGTCACAACCCCTCCACTTACATCCCGTACCTACTCACTGCTAGGTGAACAGAGGCTACACGTGAAAGGAGACTCGCCCAAATAATCTCGGGATCGAAGCCTGGCCTCTCGGTTGTGAGCCGAGTGCGCTAACCACTACGCTAGCATGCCGTCTGTGTGTGTGCGTGTGTGTGAAAGAGAGAGAGAGAGAGAGAGAGAGAGAGAGAGAGAGAGCAGCGGGTAGTGTGTAGTCTTGTAGCAGCGACACTCCTACATTCTAACATTGCAACACACCCAGCAGCTGAGCCTATAATTGTTTTCCTGGGGACCACGGCCGGGGTCCAGATCAACTCCTTGACCTCGCCTCACCTGTAACCCCCAGGCCAATATAAGCAGCCACACACACACACACACTGGTCAGTCCTCACTCAGTCATCAGACAGCCTAACACAGTTCACGGTGGGGGAGCCAAGCCTCGTGACTCCCCTCACACATCACTCACCATCTCTCTCCAATGTACAGCAATCTGTATATCAACCAACTCTGTATTTAACCAACTCATGCATCAATAAACTACAAAAACCAAAGGCCGGTGTTGTTCTAACCCTTATGTAGCCGACACATCCTCCGCTAGTCTCAGGCTGTTCCACACACACACCTGTTCCCTCTTTGACGTGTTCACCTGTAGAGTATGATATTATTTGGAACAGTATTACCGTATTTGATGGCTCATAAAACGCACCTTTTCTCCAAAAAAAAGTCTCAGGAAATGAGCCTGCGTCCTATGAGGCCAAGATTCAGCATTGAGGCAGGATTGGTACGTAGGCTACTAGCAAATTTTAAAGTTTTTAAATGCAAAATATTGGGATCTAATAATGATCTAAATGCATGTGAGAGTCTTCAAATGTGAAATCCTTCACTTCATATTCAGAGCTTAAATCCGATCATTTATTTAAAGCGTTTACATGTGTCGCCAAACTTCGTTTGTTTTCACGAACACGATTTTAAGGAGAAATGTCTTGGTTGGTGTTGCCACAATTTTCCTAATATATTTCAATCTTAATGCTTGTTTTTAGTTTTCTTTTATATTAAAAACGACATATATTATATACATATTTTAAATTATAAGCACTGAAATGATCTCAAACATCTTAATTTCTTCAGATTTATTCGAAATAGATATCATGGTTTCTCCGTATATTTCGCACCACTTCCATCCTTGACTCCACCTAAGGTAGAAGCCAACATCTCGCTATGTAGTACAAATTCCCTTATATATTACAATCATTATGCTTGTTTGTGGATTTCTGTTATATTAAAAACAACATTAATAATGTAAATATTATGTATTTCAACAACTGTCATGATCTCAAACATCTTACTTTCATCTTACCCAGCAAACATGGATTGAATGGGCCAATGCTGGGCCAATGCTGGCATTCCGGCATTACATGTATTGGGCCAATGCTGTACATCTTGGCTGCCAGCACTGACCCAATTTAGATCCATTATCCGTTTGCACCCAGGCATGTATCGGCCCAATACTGGATCTATGTTGGGCCAATGTTGGATCAATGTTGGGCCAATACTGGCAAACCTACATCGGGCCTTAATAGTATGGCAGCAATCGGTCCAATTACCGGCATGTATTGGCCCAATATGGATCAATGTTGGGCCAATACTGGCAAACCTGCATCGGGCCTTAATAGTATCGCAGCAATTGGACCAATTACCGGCATGTATCGGCCCGATATGGATCAATGTTGGGCCAATACTGGCAAACCTGCATCGGGCCTTAATAGTATGGCGGCAATCGGTCCAATTACCGGCATGTATCGGCCCAATATGGATCAATGTTGGGCCAATACTGGCAAATCTGCATCGGGCCTTAATAGTATCGGAGCAATTGGACCAATTACTGGCATGTATCGGCCTGATATGGATCAATGTTGGGCCAATACTGGCAAACATGCATCGGGCCTTAATAGTATGGCAGCAATTGGACCAATTACCGGCATGTATCGGCCCGATATGGATCTATGTCGGGCCAATACTGGCAAACCTACATCGGGCCTTAATAGTATGGCAGCAATCGGACCAATTTCACTGGTTTACCGGTTTCACCGGTTTGGATATTGCCCAATATATATATATATATATATATATATATATATATATATATATATATATATATATATATATATATATATATATATATAAGGTGCATTGTTAGAAAAAATATGTTTTCGATTATTTTTTTATTAAAAAAATACAAAATCTTTATCCTAAATTATGGACTCACATATCACAGCCATTTAAAAATTACAGCCATTTAAAAATTACAATGTCCCTGCTGATGATTATGATGACAAAATTACTCTATAATTAATATAAATTTAATCTATGAACAGGTTGGATCTGAGAGAGAGAGAGAGAGAGAGAGAGAGAGAGAGAGAGAGAGAGAGAGAGAGAGAGAGAGAGAGAGAGAGAGAGAGAGAGAGAGAGAGAGAGAGAGAGAGAGAGAGACCCTGCTAGTAATAGTAAATATAACAAAAACTGGTGGATTTGAAAATAAAATATGTAAATGTAACTTAAAAAACCTTAAATCTTAACCTTAGAAAATTAAAAATAACAATTCTGCCAGAGTAGTGAATACAAAAAATAAACCTTAACCCTTAACCTTAGAAACTTAAAAATAACAATTCTGCCAGAGTAGTGAATGCAAAAAATAACCTTAACCTTAGAAACTTAAAAATAACAATTCTCCCAGAATAGTGTATATTAAAAAAAATAAATAAATGATTTCTTAAATATTGAGCAATGATTGCTATGAGTCCTCGTTGCTCTGCTGCAAGTTAAATAGTACGCCGACTTCGTCCCCCACATCGATCTGAAGAATTCCTTAAGTAGACCATGATGGTTCTACCAATTTCATCTTCAGTGGTAGAGAAATTTGTGTTGTTAAGTAATGCTCCTGGAAAAAAAGATAAATAAATACAATATTGCTATCTAAATTGTGTGTTTGTATTTATTGTATAATACTGTCCCAACTAGGCTAAAAAGTAGCATTACTGTAACTATGGAAATATTTCCATACATCAATATATCCACTGTTTATGTCTACTTTTTGAGAGACTGAAGCAAGCGCACCTTGAAGTATAAATATCATTGCACTTTTATATTTCTTTAAAGAAATTATGGAAATGAATCCCTTAATAAGATGGAATTTACTACAACAGTTCATTAATTAATAAGTTTAATGTAACATACTTATCATTATCGAACAGATCTTGGTTTTTTTGAAGCCGATCTTTTGTTCATTATTTTTTGATTTCCAACCACTGCGACCTTCCCAATTGAATTTTGTTTGCATGTCATTTGTGAGGATTGTATCGCCCATGTACTTGACCGATGATTTCACACTGGTCCCACCAAGGCGATGCAGGCGACAGTGCTGAAAAGAGAGAGAGAGAGAGAGAGAGAGAGAGAGAGAGAGAGAGAGAGAGAGAGAAAACACAACCAAAGTTATCAACTGAAATTTGTCAAAATAATACACTAATAGCAACATCTTTTCATGGAATAGGCAATGACATAAAGATATCTATAAACATGACATACTTTTATCATTATAACCATACCTTAACATACAGCTTATTTGACAGATTAATATATACATACAGAAATAACCAATAAACCATTATCCTGTTGCCAGGGATAGGCAGGCAGAGTTAGAGGCATGTGGCCCCATAGCCCATGTGTATGAAGAAACTAGAGAGCAGGGATCCCAGCCAATAGTTTTCTCCATGTGACATATGGGATGTATGGATAAAATGCAAGGAGGGGACTCCCAACCTCACTCTCCGTCCCTTTAAATCGCCTCTTAAGAAATACAGGGATTACAGTTGTGGGATTATTGAACATCCACTGCAGGGCAAATTGATACACTTACCATAATTTCTTGAAGATCAGGATCAGAATCCAGATTTTCATTTAGCTGCCTAAAGTTTTCCACAGTTTTAATTGGCAAATCTGGCTTAATTGCAGAAAAATCTTCTGTTTTTGATAGGGCCTCCTGATTCTTGAGGCTATTTAACTTTTGAAGTATATCGTCTAGTTTCTTGTCTAGTACGTTAACTTTCTTTGATAAATCTTCAATTGCTGTTTGACAGCGAGCAACAGCACGTAACATTGTAGTCATATCTGAAAAATTATAACATGAGAACACTTATCCATCAATGTGTGGCAATTCAGGAGAATGGACTCTAATAGATTAGGTAACTGCTGGAAAATAATATATGCTATATGTATCAACAACAAAACGTTCCATACACTATGACCTAAAAAAAGAATATATATATATATATATATATATATATATATATATATATATATATATATATATATATATGTATATAATATATATATATATATATATATATATATATATATATATATATATATATATATATATATATATATATATATATATATATATATATATATATATATATATACAAAATGTTTGACTGACGATGTTTAGCGAAAAAGCTAATGTTTATAATATCTCACATGCACTCACAGACAAGGAACTATAATGCATTACCATTTGATTTCATAAGGGGATCAGTAGCATCATCTAGATGTTGTCTTGTTTTTGAAGTAGAGGCAGCAGTCACATCTACATGAGCTGGTCTACCCACAATAGCGTTGGCACGTTGAAGAGGTGGAATGCCACTTACATCAGGCGGTGGGGGCAGCTTTTTCTTTTTCTTTGGGGTCAGCTCCACAGTACTGATAGAATCACTCGAGCCTGATTCAGAGTTTGTGAACCGCCTTTTCTCAATCCTGGAGGAAATTTAATAAGGATATCAAGTATTCATTGATCTCTAAAAATTGTTCCACTTTTCTTATTTTTGCATTTTAATTTATAAGTTCCTGGTCTTAATTGTTTTTGTTTTTATACCAAAGTAATATAAATACTGCAAATACTAAGGTACCTACATCAAAAATAAATATATGTAATACATGAAGCCTGACATTTTCCTTGTTGATGCTAGAGGATATAGTAGAGATTTCTAACTAAACAAATATTGTCTCTATTAATATTACATACCTCCTACAGCCACGTCCATAGTCCCCCTCACTCTGAACATCAGAATACTTTTCTCCCCTCCGAGATGCTCTTTGAGCCTTGCTGTAGTCATCTATAATAAACGAACAAATACATCATTATGGAAAAAAATTTTCTCTTTAGTAATTTTTAGTTAGTTTGCAACTGTGCAAAATTAATGACAAATTTGACAAACTTGAGAACTTACCAGTTGTGGAGAGAACTCTTGCTGTATATTTTGACCATTGTTCTTGTGGTGGATATAGTGTTTTTATGGCTTTTGACAGCTTTGAGTCCCGCAATGGAGGCCAATAACACTTGGTATCTCCATCAGTCAGCCAGATACTTGGCACTACACTGACTTCGTTGTCCTCATCAAACACAACCACTGCATACCGACCCATTATTCCTGTTATAAGTTGCCAGAGAAGCAATTGGTGAAGACAATTTAGATTCTGATGATGGAGTGATGTAAATAATTTTCATAATATTTTGCTGATACAGGAGACAAATTTATTTTTCTCATGAACTGGACAATTAAGAAAATAAATATCTAGCTACACGGTGCTCTACAATGGCAGGGTTCCCTAGCTCGAGAAGTGTGCACAAATAAAATAAAATAAATAGGAATTGTATGTTTCTGATAGCTGGAACAGTACGGGTGCTAGGGTGGGCGTACCAACTTTGATGTCTCAAATCAAAAACCAAGAAAAAATGAGCATGTAAAACAAAATGATAACAGTGATGATGGTCATGATGATGTTGATATCCTAGCTCACTGTGCATGTACTGAGTGGATTAATGGCAATGCAGCAATATTCCCCTCATGAGGAAAGAGTAAATATTTTTTCTGGATATCTTTATATGAGCAAATTTTCTGTGTTTTACTTTCACCAGCAACTACATATATTCCAATATATCCTGATTTTACTGGGTAGTTAAACAAATCTTCATAATGTTCATACAAGTGATATAATATATATGTGTCTGGATCATTTTCATATTGTAAAATGTTCACAACTTTTCCAACGTGATTATTAACCATTATGCCTTGGTCAGCAGAGTTCAGGCGAATGCAGAATTTCTCTAAGTGCAATGCTCTGAACTGACTGCATGCAACATCCTGTAAAACAGGGCCATTACTGTGCTGTAATACTGTGTATGGATATTTTACTTTTTTCATTTCTGATTTGGATTTTTTCTGTTCATATACTCTATTAATTACTTGACTTAAGATACAGTTAGGTTTTCTCAGAAGCCTTTTAAGTGATCCAAGGTAATTCTCAAATGGGAAAGCAGAGAATCTATCAATAGGTCCATATTTGTTAACATCATCAGTTAAATGACAAAGATTATGAATGTTATACACAAGATGTCTCGACCCAAACAAATTTCCAAAATGTGTTATAAATGCATTCAAATATTTGTTTGCTGCTAGTAAATTTTTTGAATTCAAGTCTCCTGAAAGCAAGCGCATACTAACACTTAGTAAAAGAAAATTTTTATACATGCTTTCATGAATATTTTTCTTTAGGCAAACTGGTCCAGTATACAAAAGAAAGGCTCTGAATTCAGTGGCTTTATACCTGTCTAATTCATTCAGGGATCTTGGTTTTCTACTGAATTCACTGGGCATATATTTTGACATCTCTTCTAATTTTCTTGATATGGCTCCTTTACTCTGGGATCCAATTCTAGTTGGTAGAGGTCCTTTAAGCCAGAGATTTAACAGTTTTCTCATTACTCCCAAATATACTAAATGCATAGGGTCTAAAACAAATTGTGATACAAGACCAACATCAAGCTGCAGCAGTGGACTTGGTCCCTTGTGGTGATCACTATCTGTCATTGATGCAAAATTTGAGTCTGTCCTTAAAGGGGCCTTTAGTTCAGGAAGGGTAATAGTCTTATCATACTTTCCGTGTTGTTGGCACCTCTCACAACTGCTGTAGCCTGAATGCGATTTTATTGACTTTAAGTACTGACGGGCAGGAGCATCACAGATGAAACACTGAATGGTTATCAAGTACTTAACACCCTCAAATTCATAGCCATCTTTCAATATACACATTTCGCTGATAAAATCCTCCAAATACTCCTCTACATTGCCTGGTTTAGAATTTCCCAAGTATATACCAACTGGAACAGGCTTTGAGTATGTGGTTATGTCATAATCAGTGCAAAATTGCACTAAAATGGGCCAGAATTGTTTTCCTGAACTTTTGAATAATGGAATACCATCACAATTTATTCTCAGGAAGATAGTTGTTAGTTTCCTTATTTTCAAATCAGAAATGGTCTTAAGAAATTCAGTAATAGAATTTGTTATGCCAAAATGAAAATATTCACCTCCTGAAATTTTCTTTGTTTGATACGAAAGATTTGTAGGAGTTTCACACAGCGTACGAGGGTCTGATGGCAACTGTGGATCATACTGAGATTTTAAGATTTTAAGGAGGCCTTTCAAGGCTAAATGGCTAATTTGGTGATTAATGGCCCAGTCTCTAAGTAGGCTCTGAGAACTTTCATTTTCACTTGTCACTGAATCAGAAGGAACAGCATCAGGCTCAACTTCAGAATCAGAGGAATCACTAGAGCTAGTACTACTACTAGTACAGCCACTATATATATAGTTGCTGAGAGATTCATCTCGAATAAAATCCTCACCTACGTTACTGCTGCTAGCTCCTTCATGAAGATAGGAATCATCCTGACTTACGTTACTGCTGCTAGCTCTAGCTCCTTCATGAAGGTAGGAATCATATTTTCTCTTTTGCCTCCTCAGGCGACTCCACTTAGATGACATACCGCATGTACAGGAACTCCTTAATTAAACTATGTTAATGTTAACTAAATCAATGAAATGTTGGTTAATTTGCAGAAAGAGGTTCTCAAAATGTATACTATTTTTGAGCTTACCACTACTATTTCAGAATTTTCCTGACAAGTTTTCTTCTGTAAGGTTTTTGGTGCAAGGGAGCTTAATCACAGATACAGATTTGCTGTAAGATATTAGCTAAGCTATTTAACTAAACCCAATCTAGGCTAACCTAACCAACCAAAACTAACCTATACCCAACATAATCTAACAACTTACGATATTAACACCGCTTTATCACTGTATTCAGTCTGTGGGCCAGAAACGAATGCCCGTCACCCTCTCAGATCTCAGATGGCAATCACTACACACATATAGTGTATTCAGCTAATTATTATGAAATAATACACATCACAGCATCATTAATACACTACAGTACTAACAAAGCTGTACACTAACATCAAATACAGGTAAGGGAGAGGACAGTGCAGGGTTACTTACTGAACTTACTGAATTGAGGTTGTCGCGCCAAATTCTTCAAGATGTCGACAGCATCCGAGTCTGGTTGGGATCAGATGGTTCCAATAATACAAGATAATTATTTTTATTTTCTATCATGGTTTTACGGGCATCTATTATTTTTTTTATCCACAAAATAATTATTTCGATATATATTCTATATATGGCATAAGCTATAATATGATAACAATAAACTGAACTCGTATATACTTTTTTTTTAAAACACTTAATTGACTCTAAAAAATATGAGTATGAGTTTGAAATATTTGATAAACGTAAAAAAGATCCTAAAGATCCTAAAAACAGAATAAGTGTCAAAAGACAAATAAATTTGGGTAAACAATTCTTTATCTATTATTGTTGATGATGAATCATCACTGATCGATCGTATATAGTGATATATAGGTTAACAGAATAGAGCCATGCAGTGTTTCTGCAGAAAAATGCATTATACAATATGTTTTCATTGTTTTACTGCACTTATATATGTTTTAAGGGAAGCATCAGTATAATTCTACCACTTCTGTCTTAATACGGCAGTAAATGTAGTGGCTTGTAATGATGACTGGACTGATGCCTGAATAGCTCAATCGGGCCGATATTCGATTGCCATTCTCATCCCAGCATTGTAAAAAGTTACAGTTCAATACCGGCCCAATATCACTTTACCAGCATTGGGCCGATATAGGAAATATATTACGGGTAGGAATTGGCACAATGCTTGGTTGCCGTCATCCCAACGTTCCGCCTTGGGCCCGCCGTTTGCCGGTATCGGCCCGATACTTCAATGTTTGCTGGGTATTTATTCGAAATGTATATCCTGCTGATTCTGTATTGAAACTACAGCACCCTCCACACTCGTCCTAAGCCCACAACATGTCCATCTATCGTCGTATACAGATCAGTAGCAGCAAGATGTGTGTGTGTGTGTGTGTGTGTGTGTGTGTGTGTGAGTGAGTGTGAGTGTGTGTGTGTGTGTGTGTGTGAGTGTGTGGGTGTATGAGTGAGTGTGTGTGTGTGTGTGTGTGTGTGTGTGTATGAGAGTGTGTGTGTGTGTGTGTGTGTGTATGAGAGTGTGTGTGTGTGTATGTGTGAGCACTGGATGTCTTCACATGACGCGGGCCCAGCCTTCGTATCTGGAGTGCGGGCTCGCTCCAAGTGAAATTTTTGTGTTCGAAACTGGATCTGTCTTCAGTGTCTAAATTTTCTTTGACTTACATATTTTTGTGCAATATACAAACATCTTATTTCTTACTTTAATTTGATGAAAATAACTGTAAACAATATGATATGCTTTTTACTTATTATTAGGAAAAAGGGAACAATTGTAAGTCGAAGCTACAACCACAAAATGCATTGAAACATCAACACCCACACAGGTTTGAATGTCACATCTCGTTATTTTCTACATTTCTCTAATATATTACAAGCTTTTTGCTTGTCTTTGGCGTTCTTCTATATTAAAAACAATATATATAATATAAATCTTATGTAGACGATCAACTATAATGGTCTCAAACATTTTACTTTCCTCTGATTTATTTGAAATATATACCCAGATTCTTTCTCATGAAAACACACACATCCGCTTCGCCCCACCCACGTAGAGGGCCCAACGTTCGCAATTTTCAACACTTCCCTAATATATTTCAAGCTTTATGCTTGTTTTTGGTTAGCTTTTCTATAAAAAACAACATATATATTATAAATCTTATTTATTTCTACAACTGTTATGGTCTTGAACGTCTTACTTTCGTCTTATTTAATCGAAATATTATCTCGCTCAGTGTCTACATAGATGAAGTTCTGAAGTTGGTGAGCTGTGATTCGTTACATGACTAGAGGCAAAATATTGGCAAACGCAGATATTCGTATATTGAAAGTGTTTGCGATATGTTGGTCAGAATTTGCCTAGTCATTGCATCTTGGCAAGAGGTCTCGACATTACATGTAAACGCCTTTATTTTTTCATTTCAATGTCTACCAAAACTGGGTGCGTCTTATGAACCATCAAATACGGTATATTATTCTTGTTGTGTTTTCAAAAGGAACAAGTTTTGAACTCTAAAAGTGAGATTAAGTTAGGCAGTGTTAAGACCAGGAAAAGATTGTGTTTCAAAATGATTGTGTGTTTAGCGAAGTGAAATTTAACGTGTGGTGTCCAACAGTATTACTGAAGTTTCTTGTGCCAAATAAACTGAACGTGTCACTCAGAATACCAACGTGTGTGTAACATTATTGGGTTTATTGTCATTTTTTTTGTGTTCTTTCTTTTTATTGTTGCTGATTTAACAAATGAATAATTGTATCATATGGTAAATGGTGAAAAAAAAAGGTTGTAATCAAATACTACACAATGATATGAAAATTAAGTTTCTCTTTTGGCAAATAATAAGTATACAAAATTATAAGTTATTTCATTAGTGACATGTGTCTTATTGTATCATTGTACAACTTGTTAGGCACAGCACCATGTCTGAATTAACTCTTGTCTCATGAACAAAGGAAAAGATTTTACATGTACAGTATTTATCGTACATGGTAAAATTATGTTTACATTACGCCAACGGTCCAGGAACACAAAACTCACGTCAATTGAGAGGTACATGTGTGTGTGTATAATGTTGAGTGTGCCAACAAAAAAAAATACTTGTACTACACACAGGGTTCTCTCACTCTTTCTTGACAGGGCAGGAAAAAAAACATTTGTACAACTTGAGACTTCCATTTTCCATAACTTTTCTATTACTTCATGGGCTATCAGAGACACTTATATTTTCTTTTCTTCGGAGGTCAGCAACTAATTCTAGTGCAACACCTTCGCTAGAGATCACCGCTGCACACCACTGTGATGCCTCGTGTATTGAAACACTGAGAAATTGTTCTAAAGGAGATAAGGTGGCCATGAGAGCAGAGGGTGTTGTTGTAAGTTGAATGTGATGAGGCAGAGGATGGGAAAGGAAGTGAGACATCAATGAAAGGTTTTGAAACACAGAGGGTGTTGTTGTAAGTTGAATGTGATGAGGCAGAGGATGGGAAAGGAAGTGAGACATCAATGAAAGGTTTTGAAACACAGAGGGTGTTGTTGTAAGTTGAATGTGATGAGGCACAGGATGGGAAAGGAAGTGAGACATCAATGAAAGGTTTTGAAACACAGTGTGTTATTGTAAGTTGAATGTGATGAGGCACAGGATGGGAAAGGAAGTGAGACATCAATGAAAGGTTTTGAAACACAGAGGGTGTTATTGTAAGTTGAATGTGATGAGGCACAGGATGGGAAAGGAAGTGAGACATCAATGAAAGGTTTTGAAACACAGATATATTAACTCGCTCACTCACTACAACCATTGCCATCCAGAGCCAGTAGCAGCAGCAGCACATTGTTCACATAACACAAGCTCAGAAGTGGGTCTTCATGTGCTGGATAATGACACCCCTTGTCTTGAACTGCTTCCCACAAACATCACACTTGAACTTTCTCAGGTCAGAGTGTGTCACATAGTGCTTGGTAAGGTAAGAACTTGTAGTGAATCTCTTCCCACATTCTTCACATTCATAATTCCTAACACCAGTGTGTGTAAGGATGTGTTGAGTGAGGGATGACTTCTGAGTGAATCTCTTCCCACATTCTTCACATTTATAATTCTTAACACCAGTGTGTGTAAGGATGTGTTCAGTGAGGTGAGACTTGTGAGTGAATCTCTTCCCACATTCTTCACATTCATAATTCTTAACACCAGTGTGTGTAAGGATGTGTTTAGTGAGGTTAGACATGTCAGTGAATCTCTTCCCACATTCTTCACATTCATAATTCTTAACACCAGTGTGTGTAAGGATGTGTTTAGTGAGGGTAGACTTGTTAGTGAATCTCTTACCACATTCTTCACATTTATAATTCTTAACACCAGTTTGTGTGAGGATGTGTTTAGTGAGGTGAGACTTCCGAGTGAATCTCTTCCCACATTCTTCACATTTATAATTCTTAACACCAGTGTGTGTAAGGATGTGTTGAGTGAGGTTAGACTTGTCAGTGAATCTCTTCCCACATTCTTCACATTTATAATTCTTAACACCAGTGTGTGTAAGGATGTGTTGAGTGAGGGTAGACTTTTGAGTGAATCTCTTCCCACATTCTTCACATTTATAATTCTTAACACCAGTGTGTGTAAGGATGTGTTGATTGAGGTTAGACTTGTAAGTGAATCTCTTCCCACATTCTTCACATTTATAATTCCTAACATCAGTGTGTGTAAGGATGTGTTGAGTGAGTCCTTTCTTATTCTTGAAAGTGTTGCCACACTCTCTACACTCAAACTTTCTCTCTCCTTTGTGGATGGAGTTGCCTGTCTCAGGGTGATTCTTCTGATCACACCTGAACTTCCTCACACCTGAGACAGACTGCTGGTGTTGCTCCTCACTACTCATGTTGCTGTCCTGGCATGCAGTGCCCACTGCAACACCACTTCTGGCAGCACACCAGATGAGTGAAGTCAGGTGTTGTTGCAGGAAGCCTCAGGGAAGCTGAGTGAGCGAGGGTCCTCCAACACTGTTCAGCAAGATGATGGAGACTTTCTTGATCCTCACGCGGCACCAGTCAGGACCGGCACCCTGGAGGTGGTGGTGCTGTTACACTTGTGCTGCTCCAACGGACCTGGAAATTACATTAGGCTCTAAATGTTATATTTTGCAAACACACCAGAAATGTGCTCACTAAATCCTTGGGTGTAGCCATGTTCCAGCCTTGCAGTGCAGGCAACCCTCATTATCTGTATGGGTTACATTCCACAAAACTTTATTACATTTATTTAATTTACGACTCCTGTCTACCGTCTTATGTAGTGTTGAACACACACACACACACACACACACACACACACACACACACACACACACACACACACACACACACACACACACACACACACACACACAACACACAACACACACACACACATAGTTACATAAACCTGTTTGCGGATGATGCAAAATTAATGAGGAAAGTTGAAAATGTGAGTGACTGTATGATGCTGCAGAACGATATAAACAAAATCAATAGTTGGAGTAAATCATGTCAAATGGAATTTAACTTGAGTAAATGTAAGGTGATGGAGTTTGGTAAGAGTAAAAAGAGAGTGCGATATGATTATGAGATGAATGGTGTCAGGTTGGAGAAATCAAAGGAAGAAGTGGATTTGGGCGTGACTGTTACAGAGGACACACACACACACACACACACACACAGGGGATTTGACTCCAGACAAACATATTGACAAAATAGTTTAGTTAGGTTAGGCTTATTTAACTGCAGCTCTGGGAAGGTTATGCTAACAAAGCTATTGTTTTCGATACATTTTTACATCTTCAGAAAGGTATGGAGCTATGAAATAAAATGGCGTCTGCACTTCGTACAACCCCCTACCTTTAGTCATAGGAAAAATTTGATAGCTTCTAAATTAACATAACTTAACCATACCTTAACTTATGTTGACAAATAACAAAACCTTGTTCAAGCCAAACTAAACTATTCTTTTGGAAGAGAAGGAAAAAACAAAAAATGGTATTTTTTTCTGTAAATCATCGGCATAACTGTTTGGTGTGATCTGAACAAGTACCTGGAGTTGAACTTGTAGTGCATTATAAAGGTAACGAGATATCGAGTGGTTAAGGAAACGAATCTTTATCTACAGCTTGTCATTCTGGAAATTTTGAATCCTATGTTGATATCAAAAATTAATTGTAACAGTTAGGTTACTTAACCAAACCTAACCTAATCTAACCATAACCTAATCAACCTAACCTAACTTGACATATGCTTTACCAGGTCAATAATAACGAGCACCGCCTCAACCCTTGACAGATGTGTTGAGTTCACTATGTATAGTATGTACCACTTCATATTTATATCCATATCGTACCAGCACTAGTTATGCACAAATACCTTAGTTTTTGTCACAAATCATTGCCTGCCACGGAGGGGGGGGGGGGGGGGAGAATAAGAACCCCCAATGCTTTGCGACGGGAACAACTTTTAGATTAATTCAAAACACACCAAAATAAAGCAGAACAAATAGTTTGGTTTGGTTGAGCAGAGTGATAGTGGTGTACTTGTTAATATTTATCAATGCAACACTAAGGGTGTAATGGTACCAGACTCAGCACAAGGAACTATATATTCACACTCACTCTTCATACATGACCTGTGTGTGCACGGGAAAACATATCCATCACACATTGACACTGTACTTAAGCAATAGCCTGGATGACGACCACAATCTGATGCAATTACTAATGGATATATGCCTTGTCAGCTGGCTCTATTAACACTGATGATCGTGCTCAAGTCAATGTAATGGTTGGAGATTCCTTGTTGGTTGTTGGTGTTGTTTAGTTGTGCGACGATTCAGTGGCTGCTCTGAGTCCTGTGGTGAAGTCCTGCGAGGGTGTCACAGGCATGTTAGGTGACCCGTCTTCTTGAAGGCAGCGCGCGCTGGTGAGACGGATCACACCTGCTTGTGGTGAGGGGTAACAGGAGTTGAGAGCAGAGTACAACACGGTGAGAGTGGTCACGCGGACACTGTACTAACAAGTGTTCGTCGTTCCATAGTGTCCTGAATGTTCAATGTTCCTGCAGCAGGGGCAGTGTGGGTCAGGGGACAGACAGACGCAGGCGGTGCAGGTGATAGTGTCCTGAATGTTCAATGTTCCTGCAGCAGGGGCAGTGTGGGTCAGGGGACAGACAGACGCAGGCGGTGCAGGTGATAGTGTCTTGAATGTTCAATGTTCCTGCAGCAGGGGCAGTGTGGGTCAGGGGACAGACAGACGCAGGCGGTGCAGGTGATAGTGTCCTGAATGTTCAATGTTCCTGCAGCAGGGGCAGTGTGGGTCAGGGGACAGACAGACGCAGGCGGTGCAGGTGATAGTGTCCTGAATGTTCAATGTTCCTGCAGCAGGGGCAGTGTGGGTCAGGGGACAGACAGACGCAGGCGGTGCAGGTGATAGTGTCCTGAATGTTCAATGTTCCTGCAGCAGGGGCAGTGTGGGTCAGGGGACAGACAGACGCAGGCGGTGCAGGTGATAGTGTCCTGAATGTTCAATGTTCCTGCAGCAGGGGCAGTGTGGGTCAGGGGACAGACAGACGCAGGCGGTGCAGGTGATAGTGTCCTGAATGTTCAATGTTCCTGCAGCAGGGGCAGTGTGGGTCAGGGGACAGACAGACGCAGGCGGTGCAGGTGGTAGTGTCCTGAATGTTCAATGTTCCTGCAGCAGGGGCAGTGTGGGTCAGGGGACAGACAGACGCAGGCGGTGCAGGTGATAGTGTCCTGAATGTTCAATGTTCCTGCAGCAGGGGCAGTGTGGGTCAGGGGACAGACAGACGCAGGCGGTGCAGGTGCAGGTGAACCGTGAGTGTTGTGTTGTGTGGCCGACACAGAGGCGGGTGAGGGCGCCATCTAGGACGCGGGATTGTTTTCAAGTCAGGCCTTTGTATCGGCAACTATTGTATATTCTAAATACACGCCTTAGTTTCTACACCTAACATACCACATTTCCTCCAGAAACTCTTTCACCGCGTCAATCATCCTTGTAGCTACTCGTCTCCCCACACAGTCCCACCAACACCACAATCCATTCCATTCCAGTTCTTTCAATCACTTCATTAATTTCACGTCAATCATCCTTGTACTCACCTCCCCACACAGTCCCACCAACAACACCATCCATTCCCTTCCAGTTCTTTCAATCACTTCATTCATTTCACGTCAATCATCCTTGTACTCACCTCCCCACACAGTCCCACCAACAACACCATCCATTCCCTTCCAGTTCTTTCAATCACTTCATTCATTTCACATCAATCATCCTTGTACTCACCTCCCCACACAGTCCCACCAACACCACCATCCATTCCCTTCCAGTTAACTGGAAGGGAATGGATGGTGATAGACACGGTGTATTAATGGTGAAGAAGTACATACATAATTACTTAAGGAACCAATAAACATTGAAAATTATAGTAAAAACAGCGTGATCTTAGTGAAAACAGGAAAATAATATACGGATTAATATTTCAGCTTTAAGTTAAGGCAGTGCAGGGAAATAATAGCATCATTATTATCATCATTATCATTACTACATTAAAACGGGTTATTGTAAATACTGTATTTATTCCACTCATCTTATTGTAGATGAAAAATGGGGTTGTTATTTATACAAAGATATATTACCTTACCATTTATTTGTTCACTATTTCCAACATTCTTCTGATTAAAACCAGACAAATTATACATATTTCAAAAGTCAAAACATAAATGACGTGCAACATTTATCTCAAACTAAATTATGAGCAAGTAACAATAATTAATTAGAATGTGAAGTGTTGCATTACAGTAAATAACATTATGTGAAATATTGCATTACAGTAAATAACATTATGTGAAGTGTTGCATTACAGTAAATAACATTATGTGAAGAGTATCATTACAGTAAATAACATTATGTGAAGTGTTGCATTACAGTAAATAACATTAAATGAAGTGTTGCATTACAGTAAATAACATTATATGAAGTGTTGCATTACAATAAATAACATTATGTGGTGTTGCATTACAGTAAATAACATTATGTGAAGTGTTGCATTACAGTAAATAACATTATGTGAAGTGTTGCATTACAGTAAATAACATTATGTGAAGTGTTGCATTACAGTAAATAACATTATGTGGTGTTGCATTACAGTAAATAACATTATGTGGTGTTGCATTACAGTAAATAACATTATGTGGTGTTGCATTACAGTAAATAACATTATGTGAAGTGTTGCATTACAGTAAATAACATTATGTGGTGTTGCATTACATTAAATAACATTATGTGAAGTGTTGCATTACAGTAAATAACATTATATGAAGTGTTGCATTACAGTAAATAACATTATGTGAAGTGTTGCATTACAGTAAATAACATTATGTGAAGTGTTGCATTACAGTAAATAACATTATGTGAAGTGTTGCATTACAGTAAACAACATTATATGAAGTGTTGCATTACAGTAAATAACATTATATGAAGTGTTGCATTACAGTAAATAACATTATGTGAAGTGTTGCATTACAGTAAATAACATTGTGAAGTGTTGCATTACAGTAAATAACATTATATGAAGTGTTGCATTACAGTAAATAACATTATGTGAAGTGTTGCATTACAGTAAATAACATTATGTGGTGTTGCATTACAGTAAATAACATTATATGAAGTGTTGCATTACAGTAAATAACATTATGTGGTGTTGCATTACAGTAAATAACATTATGTGGTGTTGCATTACAGTAAATAACATTGTGAAGTGTTGCATTACAGTAAATAACATTATATGAAGTGTTGCATTACAGTAAATAACATTATATGAAGTGTTGCATTACAGTAAATAACATTATCTGAAGTGTTGCATTACTGTAAATAACATTATGTGAAGTGTTGCATTACAGTAAATAACATTATGTAAAGTGTTGCATTACAGTAAATAACATTATGTGAAGTGTTCCATTTTACCTTAACATATCGCCACATGACCTTTGATGTCTGGCGCTTACTTTATTAACATTACTCACTCACTTGCTACAACCATTGCCACCCAGAGCCAGTAGCAGCAGCAGCACATTGTTCACATAACACAACCTCAGAAGTGGGTCTTCATGTGCTGGATAATGACATCCCTTGTCTTGAACTGCTTCCCACAAACATCACATTTGAATTTTCTCAGGTCAGAGTGTGTCACATAGTGCTTGATAAGATGAGAACTTGTAGTGAATCTCTTCCCACATTCTTCACATTCATAATTCTTAACACCAGAGTGTGTAAGGATGTGTTGAGTGAGGTGAGACTTGTAAGTGAATCTCTTCCCACATTCTTCACATTTATAATTCTTAACACCAGTGTGTGTAAGGATGTGTTGAGTGAGGTGAGACTTCCGAGAGAATCTCTTCCCACATTCTTCACATTCATAATTCTTAACACCAGTGTGTGTAAGGATGTGTTTAGTGAGGGTAGACTTGTGAATGAATCTCTTCCCACATTCTTCACATTCATAATTCTTAACACCAGTGTGTATAAGGATGTGTTTAGTGAGGGTAGACTTGTAAGTGAATCTCTTCCCACATTCCTCACATTTATAATTCTTAACACCAGTGTGTATAAGGATGTGTTGAGTGAGGTGAGACTTGTCAGTGAATCTCTTCCCACATTCTTCACATTCATAATTCTTAACACCAGTGTGTGTAAGTATGTGTTTAGTGAGGTGAGACTTCTGGGTGAATCTCTTCCCACATTCTTCACATTTATAATTCCTAACACCAGTGTGTGTAAGGATGTGTTGAGTGAGGTGAGACTTGTCAGTGAATCTCTTCCCACATTCTTCACATTTATAATTCTTAACACCAGTGTGTGTAAGGATGTGTTGAGTGAGGTGAGATTTCTGAGTTAATCTCTTCCCACATTCTTCACATTTATAATTCTTAACACCAGTGTGTATAAGGATGTGTTTAGTGAGGTCAGACTTCTGAGTGAATCTCTTCTCACATTCTTCACATTTATAATTCTTAACACCAGTGTGTGTAGGGATGTGCTTAGTGAGGTGAGACTTCTGAGTGAATCTCTTCTCACATTCTTCACATTTATAATTCTTAACACCAGTGTGTGTAAGGATGTGTTTAGTGAGGTGAGACTTCCGAGTGAATCTCTTCCCACATTCTTCACATATATAATTCTTAACACCAGTGTGTGTAAGGATGTGTAGAGTAAGGTTAGACTTGTAAGTGAATATCTTCCCACATTCTTCACATTTATAATTCTTAACACCAGTGTGTGTAAGGATGTGTTGAGTGAGGTGAGACTTCTGAGTGAATATCTTCCCACATTCTTCACATTTATAATTCCTAACACCAGTGTGTGTAAGGATATGTTGAGTGAGTCCTTTCTTATTCTTGAAAGTGTTGCCACACTCTCTACACTCAAACTTTCTCTCTCCTTTGTGGATGGAGTTGCCTGCCTCAGGGTGATTCTTCTGATCACACCTGAACTTCCTCACACCTGAGACAGACTGCTGGTGTTGCTCCTCACTACTCATGTTGCTGTCCTGGCGTGCAGTCCCCACTGCAACATTACTTCTGGCAGCACACCAGATGAGTGAAGTCAGGTGTTGTTGCAGGAAGCCTCAGGGAAGCTGAGTGAGCGAGGGTCCTCCAACACTGTTCAGCAAGATGATGGAGACTTTCTTGATCCTCACGCGGCACCAGTCAGGACCGGCACCCTGGAGGTGGCGGTGCCGTTACACTTGTGCTGCTCCAACGGACCTGGAAATGACATTAGGCTCTAAATGTTATATTTTGCAAACACACCAGAAATGTGCTCAGTAAATCCTTGGATGTAGCCATGTTCCAGCCTTGCAGTGCAGGCAACCCTCATTACCTGTATGGCTTACATTCCACAAAACTTTATTACATTTATTTAATTTACGACTCCTGTCTACCGTCTTATGTAGTGTTGAATACAACACACAACACACACACTGCTTCTGTGGTTCAGTGGTTACCATCCTCGCCTTCTACCCAGCAAGGCGTGGGTGGGAACCTTGCTCAGATTGCAAAGTATTTTAGTTAAGTTTAGTTAGGTTAGGCTTATTTAACTGCAGCTCTGGGAAGGTTATGCTAACAAAGCTATTGTTTTCGATCAATTTTTACATCTTCAGAAAGGCATGGGGCTATGAAAGAAAATGGCGTCTGCACTTCACACTACCCCCTGTCTTTAGTCATAGAAAAAATTTGATAGCTTCTAAATTAACATAACTTAACCATACCTTAACTTATGTTGACAAATAACAAAACCTTGTTCAAGCCAAACTAAACTATTCTTTTGGAAGAGAAGGAAAAAAGAAAAATTGGTATTTTTTTCTGTAATTCATCGGCATAACTGTTTGGTGTGATCTGAACAAGTACCTGGAGTTGAACTTGCAGTGCATTATAAAGGTAACGAGATATCGAGTGGTTAAGGAAACGAATCTTTATCTACAGCTTGTCATTCTGAAAATTTTGAATCCTATGTTGATGTCAAAAATTAATTGTAACAGTTAGGTTACTTAACCAAACCTAACCTGACCTAACCATAACCTAATCAACCTAACCTAACTTGACATATGTTTTACCAGGTCAATAATAACGAGCACCGCCTCAACCCTTGACAGATGTGTTGAGTTCACTATGTATAGTATGTACCACTTCATATTTATATCCATATCGTACCAGCACTAGTTATGCACAAATACCTTAGTTTTTGTCACAAATCATTGCCTGCCACGGGGGGGGGGGGGGGGGGGGGAGGAATAAGAACCCCCAATGCTTTGCGACGGGAACAACTTTTAGATTAATTCAAAACACACCAAAATAAAGCAGAACAAATAGTTTGGTTTGGTTGAGCAGAGTGATAGTGGTGTACTTGTTAATATTTATCAATGCAACACTAAGGGTATAATGGTACCAGACTCAGCACAAGGAACTATATATTCACACTCACTCTTCATACATGACCTGTGTGTGCACGGGAAAACATATCCATCACACATTGACACTGTACTTAAGCAATAGCCTGGATGACGACCACAATCTGATGCAATTACTAATGGATATATACCTTGTCAGCTGGCTCTATTAACACTGATGATCGTGCTCAAGTCAATGTAATGGTTGGAGATTCCTTGTTGGTTGTTGGTGTTGTTTAGTTGTGCGACGATTCAGTGGCTGCTCTGAGTCCTGTGGTGAAGTCCTGCGAGGGTGTCACAGGCGTGTTAGGTGACCCGTCTTCTTGAAGGCAGCGCGCGCTGGTGAGACGGATCACACCTGCTTGTGGTGAGGGGTAACAGGAGTTGAGAGCAGAGTACAACACGGTGAGAGTGGTCACGCGGACACTGTACTAACAAGTGTTCGTCGTTCCATAGTGTCCTGAATGTTCAATGTTCCTGCAGCAGGGGCAGTGTGGGTCAGGGGACAGACAGACGCAGGCGGTGCAGGTGATAGTGTCCTGAATGTTCAATGTTCCTGCAGCAGGGGCAGTGTGGGTCAGGGGACAGACAGACGCAGGCGGTGCAGGTGATAGTGTCCTGAATGTTCAATGTTCCTGCAGCAGGGGCAGTGTGGGTCAGGGGACAGACAGACGCAGGCGGTGCAGGTGATAGTGTCCTGAATGTTCAATGTTCCTGCAGCAGGGGCAGTGTGGGTCAGGGGACAGACAGACGCAGGCGGTGCAGGTGATAGTGTCCTGAATGTTCAATGTTCCTGCAGCAGGGGCAGTGTGGGTCAGGGGACAGACAGACGCAGGCGGTGCAGGTGATAGTGTCCTGAATGTTCAATGTTCCTGCAGCAGGGGCAGTGTGGGTCAGGGGACAGACAGACGCAGGCAGTGCAGGTGATAGTGTCCTGAATGTTCAATGTTCCTGCAGCAGGGGCAGTGTGGGTCAGGGGACAGACAGACGCAGGCGGTGCAGGTGCAGGTGAGCCGTGAGTGTTGTGTTGTGTGGCCGACACAGAGGCGGGTGAGGGCGCCATCTAGGACGCAGGATTGTTTTCAAGTCAGGCCTTTGTATCGGCAACTATTGTATATTCTAAATACACGCCTTAGTTTCTACACCTAGCATACCACATTTCCTGTAGAAACTCTTTCACCGCGTCAATCATCCTTGTAGCTACTCACCTCCCCACACAGTCCCACCAACAACACCATCCATTCCATTCCAGTTCTTTCAATCACTTCATTCATTTCACGTCAATCATCCTTGTACTCACCTCCCCACACAGTCCCACCAACAACATCATCCATTCCATTCCAGTTCTTTCAATCACTTCATTCATTTCACGTCAATCATCCTTGTACTCACCTCCCCACACAGTCCCACCAACAACACCATCCATTCCCTTCCAGTTCTTTCAATCACTTCATTCATTTCACGTCAATCATCCTTGTACTCACCTTCCCACACAGTACCACCAACAACACCATCCATTCCCTTCCAGTTCTTTCAATCACTTCATTCATTTCACGTCAATCATCCTTGTACTCACTTCCCCACACAGTCCCACCAACAACACCATCCATTCCATTCCAGTTCTTTCAATCACTTCATTCATTTCACGTCAATCATCCTTGTACTCACCTTCCCACACAGTACCACCAACAACACCATCCATTCCCTTCCAGTTCTTTCAATCACTTCATTCATTTCACGTCAATCATCCTTGTACTCACTTCCCCACACAGTCCCACCAACAGCATCACCCATTGCCTTCCAGTTTTTTCAATCACTTCATTCATTTCACGTCAATCATCCTTGTACACATAGGATAACATAATTAGAGAAGAGACTTGAAACTCAACAGGACATAGAAACTGAGGTAAATAGGGCAATTAATGAAGTAAGCAAAACCATTGAAAGTGAAAAGGACAAATTAAGATGTGAAGTGAAAGAAGAGATTGAAGTGGTGCTGCAAAGCCAGAAGGAAGCTGTAAATGGGGTAGCAGTGGGGAAGGAACAAGTGAAAGTGGAAGTGCAGGGAGCGCTAGAAGATGAGAAAGACAAAGCCTACAGAGCTAGAAATTTGGTAATAGCCAGACGCTGATGACTTTGATGTAGGAAACGCAGCTGACCTAACATCTGTCACCCGGCTCTTTGATTCTATGAAGTTGGATCGAGACAGCTACAAGATCACCAGCACATCTAGACTGTACAGGGGGAAGCAAGCACCAGCGGATGCGGCCAAGGATAGGCTACTGAAGGTGAGATTTGAGACTGTGGACATGGTGGGCCTTGTGGCAAGAGCCTCACCTGAGTTGAACAGAGCTGAGGACCCAATGACGAAGAAAGTGAGAATCTTCAGGGACTGGTCAATGAAAGAAAGGGAGGAGAGAAGGAAGCTATTAAAGAAAGCGGAAGCCAAGAATGATGAGGAACAGGACAAAGATTATAAGTGGCACGTAGACTTCAATACCAAGGAAGTGTTCCGAAAAAAGGAGGGTGAACAGAGATCGAGGCCCTTTCGTGTGCGCAAATACAAATAAAGGACCAGGAAACCACTCACACCAGACCCAGACTTTCAGATGCCTATATACGAACCTGGATGGATTGAACAACAAGACTGCGGAACTGGAGACGCTAGTAAACGAGGAGAACCCGGATCTAATCTTCCTTACGGAAACCAAGTGTAACCCAGAAATACTGAACTCGACCCTCTTCAACACATTGTTATACTGTTATTAGAAAGGATAGACCTGTGCAAAATCCCCCAGGAGGAGGTGTCGCAATCCTTGTTAAGAAGAACCTTGTGGTAACAGAAGATCCGGTAAGCAGCCTAGTTGACCATGACGCACAGGAGTCGGTTTGGTGTGAGATAAGATGCAGAGAGGGCAAGGATCTAGTCTTAGGCAGTATTTACAGAACCCCATCCTCACCTGCAGAAAATAATGATCGCATATGTGACTTGCTGAAATTAAGTGAAGAACTTACAAAGGAGAAACAATTATTAGTGTGCGGCGATTTCAACTTCGGAAATATAATGTGGGAAGAAAATAGAGTAGTAAATGGCTCCCAGGGACATGGCCAGGCCTTAAATTTTCTTGAGACTATGAATGACAACTTTTGGACGCAAAACGCAACAGAATGGACACACCTAAGAGACGATGATAACCCATCAAGGCTAGACCTAGTGCTTACAAAGACTGACAGTGAAGTGGAGGATATTAGATACTTGGCACCACTAGGCCTGAGCAAACACGCTGTCGTTTACTTCACTCTGACAGCTGACTCCAGACCCAAGGAACACCAAACACTTTCACCAAAACTGAACTACCACAAAGGGGACAAAGTGAAAATGAGAGAGCTATTTGGGCAAGTAAATTGGGAAGAAGCATTTGCTAATAAAAGTGTTAACGAGAAATGGGACATATTTATCGAGAATTATAATAGAATTGTCAAGATTTGTGTGCCAACCTACAAAAACAGACCAGGATGCATTAAACCAAAGTGGATGAATAGAAGAGTAGAAATGTTAATCAGAAGGAAACAAGAAGCATGGAGAAAGTACAGGAGGAGAAAGAACGCACCTCACCGAGAACAATATAATTATGCAAGGAATGTGGTAACGAGAGGTAAGAACAGCAAAATATGAATATGAAAAGAGTGGCAGAAGACGCAACCAGAAACACCAGACACTTTTGGGCTTACGTTCAATCAAAGACAACTGCCTAGGAAACTATAACCAGGCTAAAGACCCATGAAGGAGATGTAACTGAAGATGATGATAAGATTGCAAATGAGATGAACAAGGCATTCAATGGGGTATATGTAAGGGAAGATGCAGGTCGACCAACAGTGGATCCAGACTTAGTTTTCCAGGAACCTAAACTGCAGGAAATATTTATAACAAGAGAAGGGGTTAGAAAGAAACTGAGAGGACTAGATGGTAATAAAGCCCATGGACCAGACGGAGTGTCACTCTTAGTGCTAAAGGAATGTTCTGAAACACTATGTGACCCAATACTGGACATATTTAAAACATCTCTGGAGTCTGGAAATGTGCCAAATGACTGGAGGATAACAAATATATCACCAATCCACAAGAAAGGCAGCAAAATAGAGCCCCTCAACTATAGACCTGTCTCACTCACCAGCGTGCTATCCAAAATGATAAGAGAGTATCATCCGAGAAAAAATTATCAAACACCTAAATGAGAACAACCTCATCACTGAAGAGCAGCATGGCTTCAGAAGTAATAGGAGCTGCCTGACCAACATGCTATGTTACCTTGATGACCTTGTGAATGCAGTGGATGAGGGGATGTGTGTCGACATTAATTACCTGGACTGCGAGAAGGCCTTCAACAGAGTTCCACATCACAGACTCCTCACCAAGTTGAAGGCAATGGGTATAGATGGTGGAATTTTGACATGGATCAGGAATTTCCTTGGAGAGAAGTACCAACGGGTAAAAATTAGAAATTCAACGTCTGACTGGCTACCAGTTGTAAGCAGAGTCCCCCAAAGGTCGGTGATGGGCCCAGTACTGTTCCTCATTTACATAAATGATCTCATGAAGAACCTGGAATCAGCAGCCAGCTTGTTTGCAGATGACGCCAAAATCTACAGGACGATCAAGACGGAAGCTGACATAGATGCCCTCAAGAGAGACATGGAACGCCTGGACGAGTGGAGAAAGAAGTAGTTACTGTCGTTTAATGTTGACAAGTGCAAAACAATGCACGTAGGGCACCATAACCGGCGGGCAGACTACCACCTGAACCAGAGACAACTGCAGAAGACCACACAGGAGCGAGATCTGGGTATCATAGTGTCTGCGAACCTCAAGTCCTCAATGCACGTCTCCAAAGTAGCGGCCAAAGCAAACAGTCGTCTCGATATCAAGAGGAACTTCACTGTGCTCAGCAAGGACATCCTAATGCCTCTCTACCTCTCCCTGGTCCGCCCGATGCTGGACTATGGAGCTCAAGCCTGGTCTCCCTACTTGTTACAGGACATTAGGTCACTGGAGAGAGTCCAGAAAAGAGCAACCAAGTTGGTACCGGAACTATTCCATCTGCCCTATGAGGAGAGGTGCAAACATCTGGGCCTGCAGATGTTGCAAAACAGGAGAACGCGAGGGGACATGATAGAGATCCACGGATTCGAGGACATCCCCTACACCAAGTTTTTCCAACTGAACACCAACAACTTACGAGGCCACTCTCTGAAGCTATCTAAGCCAGATCATTGGAGGAGAACCTTAAAAGGGAACTGGTTTGCCATTCGAGTCATTGACCCCTGGAATGCACTTCCAGAGAGTGTGGTAACTGCCCCAACAATAGCCACATTCAAAGCACGGTATGATAGACACCTTGGTATGAGTAACTAAGATACTGGCTAACTAAGTCTAAGAGGTGGGGGACACCACAAGAAGCCTCTTCTTAATTCCCCACTATCTATTCATAGGTAAGCTATTCATTTCACGTCAATCATCCTTGTACTCACCTCCCCACACAGTCCCACCAACAACACCATCCATTCCCTTCCAGTTCTTTCAATCACTTCATTCATTTCACGTCAATCACCCTTGTACTCACCTCCCCACACAGTCCCACCAACAACACCATCCATTCCCTTCCAGTTCTTTCAATCACTTCATTCATTTCACGTCAATCATCCTTGTACTCATCTCCCCACACAGTCCCATCAACACCACCATCCATTCCCTTCCAGTTAACTGGAAGGGAATGGATGGTGATAGACACGGTGTATTAATACGTGAAGAAGTACATACATAAACACTTAAGGAACCAATAAACATTGAAAATTATAGTAAAAACAGAGTGATCTTAGTGAAAACAGGAAAATAATATACGAATTAATCTTTCAGCTTTAAGTTAAGGCAGTGCAAAGAAATAATAGCATCATTATTATCATTATTATTATCATCATTATCATCACTACATTAAAACGGGTTATTGTAAATAGTGTATTTATTCCACTCATCTTATTGTACATGAAAAATGGGGTTGTTATTTATACAAAGATATATTACCTTACCATTTATTTGTTCACTATTTCCAACATTCTTCTGATTAAAACCAGACAAATTATACATATTCCAAAAGTCAAAACATAAATGACGTACAACATTTATCTCAAACCAAATTATGAGCAAGTAACAATAATTAATTAGAATGTGAAGTGTTGCATTACAGTAAATAACATTATGTGAAATATTGCATTACAGTAAATAACATTATGTGAAGTGTTGCATTACAGTAAATAACATTATGTGAAGAGTATCATTACAGTAAATAACATTATGTGAAGTGTTGCATTACAGAAAATAACATTATGTGGTGTTGCATTACAGAAAATAACATTATGTGGTGTTGCATTACAGTAAATAACATTATGTGAAGTGTTGCATTACAGTAAATAACATTATGTGAAGTGTTGCATTACAGTAAATAACATTATGTGAAGTGTTGCATTACAGTAAATAACATTATGTGAAGTGTTGCATTACAGTAAATAACATTATGTGAAGTGTTGCATTACAGTAAATAACATTATGTGAAGTGTTGCATTACAGTAAATAACATTATGTGAAGTGTTACATTACAATAAATAACATTATGTGAAGTGTTTCATTACAGTAAATAACATTATGTGAACTGTTAGATTACAGTAAATAACATTATATGAAGTGTTGCATTTTACCTTAACATATCGCCACATGACCTTTGATGTCTGGCGCTTACTTTATTAACATTAACTCACTCACTCACTACAACCATTGCCACCCAGAGCCAGTAGCAGCAGCAGCACATTGTTCACATAACACAACCTCAGAAGTGGGTCTTCATGTGCTTGATAATGACAGCCCTTGTCTTGAACTGCTTCCCACAAACATCACACTTGAACTTTCTCAGGTCAGAGTGTGTCACATAGTGCATGGTAAGGTGAGAACTTGTAGTGAATCTCTTCCCACATTCTTCACATTCATAATTCTTAACACCAGTGTGTGTAAGGATGTGTTGAGTGAGGGTAGGCTTCTGAGTGAATCTCTACCCACATTCTTCACATTTATAATTCTTAACACCAGTGTGTGTAAGGATGTGTTGAGTGAGGTGAGACTTCTGAGTGAATCTCTTCCCACATTCTTCACATTCATAATTCTTATCACCAGTGTGTGTAAGGATGTGTTTAGTGAGGTCAGACTTGTGAGTGAATCTCTTTCCACATTCTTCACATTCATAATTCTTAACACCAGTGTGTATAAGGATGTGTTTAGTGAGGGTAGACTTGTCAGTGAACCTCTTCCCACATTCTTCACATTTATAATTCTTAACACCAGTGTGTGTAAGGATGTGTTGAGTGAGGTGAGACTTCCGAGTGAATCTCTTCCCACATTCTTCACATTTATAATTCCTAACACCAGTGTGTGTGAGGATGTGTTGAGTGAGGTGAGCCTTCTGAGTGAATCTCTTCCAACATTCTTTACATTTATAATTCTTAACACTAGTGTGTGTAACGATGTGTTGAGTGAAGTGAGATTTCTGAGTGAATCTCTTCCCACATTCTTCACATTTATAATTCTTAACACCAGTGTGTGTAAGGATGTGTTTAGTGAGGGTAGACTTGTCAGTGAATCTCTTCCCACATTCTTCACATTTATAATTCTTAACACCAGTGTGTGTAAGGATGTGTTGAGTGAGGGTAGACTTCTGGGTGAGTCTCTTCCCACATTCTTCACATTTATAATTCTTAACACCAGTGTGTGTAAGGATGTGTTGAGTGAGGGTAGACTTGTAAGTGAATCTCTTCCCACATTCTTCACATTTATAATTCCTAACACCAGTGTGTGTAAGGATGTGTTGAGTGAGGTGAGACTTGTAAGTGAATCTCTTCCCACATTCTTCACATTTATAATTCCTAACACCAGTGTGTGTAAGGATGTGTTGAGTGAGTCCTTTCTTATTCTTGAAAGTGTTGCCACACTCTCTACACTCAAACTTTCTCTCCCCTTTGTGGATGGAGTTGCCTGCCTCAGGGTGATTCTTCTGATCATACCTGAACTTCCTCACACCTGAGACAGACTGCTGGTGTTGCTCCTCACTACTCATGTTGCTGTCCTGGCGTGCAGTCCCCACTGCAACACTACTTCTGGCAGCACACCAGATGAGTGAAGTCAGGTGTTGTTGCAGGAAGCCTCAGGGAAGCTGAGTGAGCCAGGATCCTCCAACACTGTTCAGCAAGATGATGGAGACTTTCTTGATCCTCACGCGGCACCAGTCAGGACCGGCACCCTGGAGGTGGCGGTGCCGTTACACTTGTGCTGCTCCAACGGACCTGGAAATGACATTAGGCTCTAAATGTTATATTTTGCAAACACACCAGAAATGTGCTCAGTAAATCCTTGGGTGTAGCCGTGTTCCAGCCTTGCAGTGCAGGCAACCCTCATTACCTGTATGGCTTACATTCCACAAAACTTTATTACATTTATTTAATTTACGACTCCTGTCTACCGTCTTATGTAGTGTTGAACACAACACACACACACACACTACTTCTGTGGTTCAGTGGTTACCATCCTCGCCTTCTACCCAGCAAGGCGTGGGTGGGAACCTTGCTCAGGTTGCAAAGTATTTTAGTTAAGTTTAGTTATGTTAGGCTAATTTAACTGCAGCTCTGGGAAGGTTATGCTAACAAAGCTATTGTTTTCGATCAATTTTTACATCTTCAGAAAGGCATGGGGCTATGAAAGAAAATGGCGTCTGCACTTCACACTACCTCCTATCTTTAGTCATAGAAAACATTTGATAGCTTCTAAATTAACATAACTTAACCATACCTTAACTTATGTTGACAAATAACAAAACCTTGTTCAAGCCAAACTAAACTATTCTTTTGGAAGAGAAGGAAAAAACAAAAAATGGTATTTTTTTCTGTAATTCATCGGCATAACTGTTTGGTGTGATCTGAACAAGTACCTGGAGTTGAACTTGCAGTGCATTATAAAGGTAACGAGATATCGAGTGGTTAAGGAAACGAATCTTTATCTACAGCTTGTCATTCTGGAAATTTTGAATCCTATGTTTGTCAGAAATTAGTTGTAACAATTAGGTTACTTAACCAAACCTAACCTAACCTAATCTAACCATAACCTAACCTAACCTAATCAACCTAACCTAACTTGACATATGCTTTACCAGGTCAATAATAACGAGCACCGCCTCAACCCTTGACAGATGTGTTGAGTTCACTATGTATAGTATGTACCACTTCATATTTATATCCATATCGTACCAGCACTAGTTATGCACAAATACCTTAATTTTTGTCACAAATCATTGCCTGCCACGGGGGGGGGGGGGGGGGAGAATAAGAACCCCCAATGCTTTGCGACGGGAACAACTTTTAGATTAATTCAAAACACACCCAAATAAAGCAGAATAAATAGTTTGGTTTGGTTGAGCAGAGTGATAGTGGTGTACTTGTTAATATTTATCAATGCAACACTAAGGGTGTAATGGTACCAGACTCAGCACAAGGAACTATATATTCACACTCACTCTTCATACATGACCTGTGTGTGCACGGGAAAACATATCCATCACACATTGACACTGTACTAAAGCAATAGCCTGGTGACGACCACAATCTGATGCAATTACTAATGGATATATGCCTTGTCAGCTGGCTCTATTAACACTGATGATCGTGCTCAAGTCAATGTAATGGTTGGAGATTCCTTGTTGGTTGTTGGTGTTGTTTAGTTGTGCGACGATTCAGTGGCTGCTCTGAGTCCTGTGGTGAAGTCCTGCGAGGGTGTCACAGGCGTGTTAGGTGACCCGTCTTCTTGAAGGCAGCGCGCGCTGGTGAGACGGATCACACCTGCTTGTGGTGAGGGGTAACAGGAGTTGAGAGCAGAGTACAACACGGTGAGAGTGGTCACGCGGACACTGTACTAACAAGTGTTCGTCGTTCCATAGTGTCCTGAATGTTTAATGTTCCTGCAGCAGGGGCAGTGTGGGTCAGGGGACAAACAGACGCAGGCGGTGCAGGTGATAGTGTCCTGAATGTTCAATGTTCCTGCAGCAGGGGCAGTGTGGGTCAGGGGACAGACAGACGCAGGCGGTGCAGGTGATAGTGTCCTGAATGTTCAATGTTCCTGCAGCAGGGGCAGTGTGGGTCAGGGGACAGACAGACGCAGGCGAATAACACACACATGATGTAGCAGTGTTGGTGTCGGAAATCAAAACAACACTCACCAACATAATAACAACACAACATATGCAATGAATATGAGGTGACGGTAACGGGAATAATGAAAATATTTCCTGTATCTCTTATTTTTGTCTATATATTTATTTTTAAATATTTGCTATTGTAGTAATGGTGAAAATAAGTCCAGATTCGTGTTCAGAATGACCTAAAGCATCATTGTAATAATTTTCATGAGATTCGGAGATATTGAGTTTTCGCGGTGCTCAACACGAGTAATTTTCTGGGTGGCCAACCGGATATATTAGCTGCGGCGCCACATCTATTACTAAACCGGACCAAATACCATACACACTCGCTAATACTATAAACTATACTACTATAATACTATACTAATATTATGTACACTATAATACTATATAAAGTATATATTATTTGCGAATGTGTATGGTATTTGGTCCGGTTTAGTAATAGATGTGGCGCCGCAGCTAATACATCATCTTGTCCAGCCAGAAAATTACTCTTGTTGAGCACCGCGAAAACTCAACACCTCCGAATCTCATGAAAAGTTTTACAATGATGCTTTAGGTCATGCTGAACACGATTCTGAACTTATTTTCATTATTACTATAATAGCAAACATTAAAAAAAATATATAGAAAAAAAATAACATACAGGATTCATAAATAAATTTATCATTCTAATCAAAATAAAACTAGAGAAGGAAATAGTAATACTTTAAATGGATTATATTGCTACGTACCTTCTCCTTTGGGCTGTAACAAGAGCAGATTCCACTTGGCTATCCTTGTGTTGAGCAGACTCGACACTCGCAGAACACATCACCGCCGATTTTTTTCGCAGAACACATCACCGCCGATTTTTTTTCTTCACAACACAGAACACTTAGATGGAGATAAATAGCTCCTTGCCTTCTCAATCACTTATATTTTAATTTCAAGTTATACCACCACACACCGTACACAAATCTATCACGTTAGAATTCTGGATGTTTTAAAAATTGGGACGCACTGCCTTAAATTAGACCTTCCTCGCTTGTACTATAAGCGTTTACATGTGTCGCCAAACTTCGTTTGTTTTCACGAACACGATTTTAAGGAGAAATGTCTTGGTTGGTGTTGCCACAATTTTCCTAATATATTTCAATCTTAATGCTTGTTTTTAGTTTTCTTTTATATTAAAAACGACATATATTATATACATATTTTAAATTATAAGCACTGAAATGATCTCAAACATCTTAATTTCTTCAGATTTATTCGAAATAGATATCATGGTTTCTCCGTATATTTCGCACCGCTTCCATCCTAAGGTAGAGGCCAACATCTCGCTACGTGATACAAATTCCCTTATATATTACAATCATTATGCTTGTTTGTGGATTTCTGTTATATTAAAAACAACATTAATAATGTAAATATTATGTATTTCAACAACTGTCATGATCTCAAACATCTTATTTTCATCTTATTTATTCGTAATGTATATCCTGCTGATTCTGTATTGAAACTACAGCACCCTCCACACTCGTCCTAAGCCCACAACATGTCCAAATATCGTTGTATACAGATCACCTTACCAGTAGCAGCAAGATGTGTGTGTGTTTGTGTGTATGAGTGAGTGAGTGTGTGTGTGTGTGTGTGTGTGTGTGTGTATGAGAGTGTGTGTATGAGTGTGGGTGTGGGTGTGTGTGTATGAGTGTGTGTGTGTGTGTGTGTATGAGAGTGTGTGTGTGTGTGTGTGTGTGTGTGTGTGTATGAGAGTGTGTGTGTATGAGAGTGTGTGTGTGTGTGTGTGTGTATGAGAGTGTGTGTGTCTGTGTGAGCACTGGATGTCTTCACATGACGCGGGGCCCGGCCTTCGTATCTGCGCTCGCTCCAAGTGAAATTTTTGTGTTCGAAACTGGATCTGTCTTCAGTGTCTAAATTTTCTTTGACTTACATATTTTTGTGCAATATACAAAAATCTTATTTCTTACTTTAATTTGATGAAAATAATTGTAAACAATATGATATGCTTTTTACTTATTATTAGGAAAAAGGGAACAATTGTAAGTCGAAGCTACAACCACAAAATGCATTGAAACATCAACACCCACACATGTTTGAATGTCACATCTTGTTATTTTCTACATTTCTCTAATATATTACAAGCTTTTTGCTTGTCTTTGGCGTTCTATATTATAAACAATATATATAATATAAATCTTATGTAGACGATCAACTATAATGGTCTCAAACATCTTACTTTCTTCTGATTTATTTGAAATATATACCCAGATTCTTTCTCATGAAAACACACACATCCGCTTCGCCCCACCCACGTAGAGGGCCCAACGTTCGCAATTTTCAACACTTCCCTAATATATTTCAAGCTTTATGCTTGTTTTTGGTTAGCTTTTATATAAAAAACAACATATATATTATAAATCTTATTTATTTCTACAACTGTTATGGTCTTGAACGTCTTACTTTCGTCTTATTTAATCGAAATATTATCTCGCTCAGTGTCTACACAGATGAAGTTCTGAAGTTGGTGAGCTGTGATTCGTTACATGACTAGAGGCAAAATATTGGCAAACGCAGATATTCGTATTTTGAAAGTGTTTGCGATATGTTGGTCAGAATTTGCCTAGTCATTGCATCTTGGCAAGAGGTCTTGACATTACATGTAAACGCCTTATGTCTAATCTAATCATGACGGACAGAGACGCTTTGCTCCCTGCCCTATACAGTTAACGGTCGGGCTTAGTAATTATACCAAGTTAAATTTCAATATTATGAAGCTACCATAAACAAGTACTGATAAGGAAACTGTTAGGTGGTTGAAATAGCCGAGAATGTACAATTAGGGCAGAGTGGAGGGTGAGAGGACAGCGTGAGGCAGAGGGTGAAGGGAAGCTATACATTACGTTCTCAATATATTCACGAGAACCTAAACATTTGAGGCGTCACTATGAAAATGTGAAAAACCTACGTCAAATAACAGGCGAGGCAAGTCCATCTGAGCCTCAATAAGCCCACTGGCGCCAACGGTTAAGGATATAAAAACACTGATGACTCATACACAGCTGACTCATACAGGTGACTCATGTAGTGTACACGGTGTTTTAGGGTGAAGATGTAAAATAATACCATAATAATACTTTAAATGGATTATATTGCTACGAACCTCCTCTCTGGGTCGTAACAAGAGTAGCTGCCTCCTGTTTATCCTGTGTTGAGTGCAGGGACTGGACACTAGGAGAATAATATATTACCAGCGATCACAGAACACTTAGATGGAGAAGAATAGATGTGTGTCTTCTCAATTACTTATATTTCTATCTCTATTTTAAGCAGCTTATACTCCTCATAAAGGGATATCACTAATTTCACCACCACCACAATTTTTCTCTATATATGCACACGGAAACACGAGAGCTTAGCGGCACGTCCACACACACTTGCTAAGAAAGGATAACTGAATCCCGCGCAAAAATTCCCGGCTCCCGCCAAATGTGCTGGTGAGGTGGTGGTGAGTCAAATCAACAACTAATAATTTACAATAAAAGTCATAAATAAATACATTAAACATAAAATAATATACATAATAAAATAAGCTATTTACTAACATAATAATTGACAATCGTTGATACTTTTAAATTAATAAAACAAGAAATATAGTTGATTAAAGATATAGCTTCACAATTGACATTTTGTGTTTTGCATATGAGCAACTATTAATTCACAAAAACGTCATTAATAAATACAAAACACATCATAAAATACATTACTTAATAAAACAATGAAAACAAATAATTTACACAGCCATAAACACTTAGAAGTAATATTAAAATCAATTACAAAAAATATATATATAGTTTCGCTTTTGACTACAGATGGGTGCAAGAAAAAGCTCAAGACGACGACAGGATGGTGGCAGACATTAAACTACCGCTAATTAAACTGAAAATACTCATTAAATACACATTGAAGAGAGGAGTGCCACTAACCAGCCTCGCAGGACACCCTCACGCAACACATTACCGAAGGAGAAGAAGGAAGGAACAGGAATAAAGGAGAAATAAGCAAAATAAGATGACATGAAGTAATCCTCTGATTCAAATTGGATATCCCAGTGAGTCATTCTGCTTTTCATTATTATTTTTTGTTTTTTATGTATTTATGTGTATTTTCCTGTGTTTTCCTGGTGTTATGGGGGCGGGGGGGTGCTGGGGTTGTCCTGGGGGTCGCCGCGCCCTCGCCACTCTGGATTTATAGGGAAAAAGGGAAAATAAGGATATTGAGAGAATATTGTTGGGAAAATCGCATCAATGTCGTTATTTTTGAATTTCTGATGCGCCAACTGTTTTTTTCATTAGTTTATTTTGATTTGTTTTGGTGTTTATTTAATTATTTGTTGATTTATTGCATTTATATATATTATTGGAAAGTTTTATCTATGCATTTATTTATTTAATTAGTTAGTTAAGACTTTTTATGACAATACGACTATTACTACATTCTCTCTCTCTCTCTCTCTCTCTCTCTCTCTCTCTCTCTCTCTCTCTCTCTCTCTCTCTCTCTCTCTCTCTCTCTCTCTCTCTCTCTCCATGGACTTCAATCGAAACTGCACAATTTGTGCTAACCTCCAGTATGTCTGAAGTACTGCCCCAAAGGGTACAGGGGTGTATCCAGCCCTCGATCACATCGAGGAAGCTGGACTCCCCTGAGCCATGGGGGCAATGACTTCACTCCAGTGTTCCAAGCACAACCATAAGGGCTCTGAACAGCCCAGCTAGCCATCGTGCCAGCAAAAATTTCATCATCATCATCTCTCTCTCTCTCTCTCTCTCTCTCTCTCTCTCTCTCTCTCTCTCTCTCTCTCTCTCTCTCTCTCTCTTACACACACACATACACACATAACCATTAGAGAGTAATTAAGAGTCCCTATTAAGGACTAGAAGCGTTTACATGTAATGTCAAGACGACTTGCCATATGAGCAAGTTCTAAGCAAACACTTTCAAGATACGAATTTCTGCGTTTGCCAGCGTTTGGCCTGTGGTCAAATATCCAATCAGCTCTCAGCAACTTCATAATTTCCTCTAGAAAGACACTCAACGGGATAATATTTCGATTAAATAAGAGGAAAGTACGACGTTCAAGACCATAACAGTTGTAGAAATACATAAGATTTATAATATATGTTGTTTTTGATATAAAAGTAAACCAAAAACAAGCATAAAGCTCGAAATATATTAGGGAAGTGCTGAAAATAACGAGATGTGGGCCCTCTGCGTGGGTGGAGCGAAGCGGATGTGTGTTTTCATGAGAAAGAATCTGGGTATATATTTCAAATAAATCAGAGGAAAGTAAGATGTTTGAGACCATTATAGTTGATCGTCTACATAAGATTTATTTTATATATATTGCTTTTAATATAGAAAAACACCAAAGACAAGCAAAAAGATTGTAATATATTAGACAATTGTAGAAAATAACGAGATGTGGCATTCAAACCTGTGTGGGTGTTGATGTTTCAATGCATTATGTGGTTGTGGCTTCGACAAACAATTGTTCCATTTTTCCTAATAATAAGTAAAAAGCATTTTATATTGTTTACAATTATTTTCTTCAAATTAAAGTAAGATATAAGATGTTTGTATATTGCACAAAAATGTGCAAGCAATAGAAAGTTTGGACAATTAAGACAGATCTAGTTTCGAACACAAAAAAATATCACTTGGAGGCTGGAGCCTGCGCTCTGTAGACCCGCGTCGCTGTCAAATTACTCAAATCCTCAGGTAGCAATCTCCACACACACACACATACACACAGTCGCTAGCAGGTAGGCTGAGGCAGCACTCAACAGGTCATTCTAGCCATTTCTGAATTGTAATTGTAATTGTAATGTGGGGGTGGAAATGTGCCAGGCAACTAAGGCCACATGGCACTATTGGGGTAGTAGGGCTAGATGGAGGGGGAGGGTCGGGTAGGGGTTAGATCAGATGAAGGACGTTGACGGCACGGAGAGACATGATCAGTAAGGAATAAGACTCGGAATGGGGGTAGCTGAGAGAGGAGCATTCGCAGAAGGTAAAGATTTGGGGTCCATATCCATAAGAAGCAAGGAAGAAGGAAGAGGATCAGGAGTGGGTGAGGTAGGGGGAGAGGGGGAAAGTTGAGAGAGGAGATCGGTGCGGGAGTAGCCAGGTGGTAAGGGAAGAGAGAGGAGAGATTGGGCAGCAGAGGAAGGAGGAGGAGGGGCAGACGAAGGGGACTGCACCGAAGAACAGGCGGGGTAAGACGCGGAGGGGAAGGGAGAGTAAAACGGGGAAGGGGGAGAGGACCGAGCGCCGGGGGCAGAAGGGGGAGAGGGGGACTGGAGGAGAGGTCGGGAAGGGGAGACAGCAGAGGAAGAAGGTGGAGGAGGGGGAGTCTGGATAGGAGGGAGGTGCTTGGGAGGGGGGTGAACAGAAGCCATGACCTGGATAGGAGGGGCTGGTGGAGAAGATAAGGAGGTAGGAGGAGAGGACAAGGGAGCCATGTTCTTTATGTACTCGATGATGGCATCGAGGGTATCACCCTCGGAAGGAGCGGGCGAGGAAGGTGCAGGGTGAGTCCTTTCAGAGAGGTGGAGAGGGGGTGAAGAGATCAAGGCGGGAGCAGGAGAGGGGGTTGGTGGGGGAGAGGAGACCAAAGCCTGAGTGGTGTTGTCGTTTGGTAGAGTGGGAGCGCTGGGGGCGTGGAGAGGGAGGGGCAGGAGTACAGACGGTGGTGGAGATAGGAGCATCAGGGTCAAGGACAGCAAAAGAATTAGAGCAGGAGATTGAGGATGGAGGGTGGGAGGGAGAGAAGGAAGAGGAAGGAGGTAGAGGAGAGGGATGGATGGAAGGAGGTGTAGGGGAGGGAGGCTGAGGACCAGGGCGGGAAGAAGAGGACGTGGCTGGAGAGTGAGGGGCAGAGGCGGAAGCAGCAACATGGCGAGGAGAAGGGGTGAAGCCTAGGCGACGGGCTTTCTGACGGGCTTCACATAATGTGAGACCATCACGGAAGCGTATACCAGCGACTTCAGCCTCAAACGCGGTAGTGTAAATTATGGGGGCCGCCACAATTGCAGCAGCCGTGGGTAGTAGTATGGCATTGATCGCGGGTGTGGGTAAAGCCACACAAAGGGCAGCGGAGAGCGGAGCGGCAGTGGTTTTCGGGGTGTCCAAAGCGCCAACAGTTTCGGCACTGGTGAGGTGGAGGAACATAAGGCCGGACAGGGAGCATGACGCCCCCAACGTAGACAATGGTAGGGAGATCGTGGTGCTTGAAGGAGATCCGTGCAACATTGGTGGAGTTTTTCTGGCGACCTCGGGGAGACAAGGTGTAGCAGCAGACGTTGACAGCATCATACTCGCTGAGTAGGTCAGTGTGACAGTCTGACCAGATCTTGTCGTCAATAGGGCAGTCTTGTGAAGAGATGGAGACAGTGCCAGTGCATGTGTTGAGACGGTCGTCAGGGGTCGCACAGAACGGATCACCGGATGGGACCAACAAGTTGGCCATGGCCTGAGACTGAGTCTCGGACTCCACACGTACCAGGCGAGAACGTTCAGGTCGGGTCTGGAAGTGGACCTTGCCCACTTGTTCCTGTAAGCAGCGTTGAAAGAGGAGGATATTCTTAGCGAAGGGAACGGAGGGGAGGATAGTAAAGAAACGATCCCAGCGGGCAGGGGCGAAGAAGAGGTCATGGGCAGAGGGGTGAGACGCGCCACGAGGAGCCTATCCGGGGCTGTGCCATAGTCTTCTTAGAGGAAGAGGGAAGATAAGGGGCTAAGGTAGTAATAGACGAAGATGTAGATGTGATGGGGAGGGAGGCTGGAGGGGTGGTAGGAATGGAAGAGAGAGTCGGGAGAGCGGTAGACACAGGGGAGGTAACAGAGGTAGTAGAAGGGGCGCTGGAAATAGGGACGGTAGAAGGAGGAGCAGGTGGCAGGTGAGATGAGGAGACTACAGGGGTGCGAATAGAGGCTGTGGTAGTGGTAGAGAAGGATGAGGAACAATGACGACCGAACCCTGGGGGAGGCGGGGTGGTGGTAGCAGGAGAGAGAGATGTGGGAGGTGGGACATAGGATGGAGAAGTTGTGGAGGGGGTAGGGGTACAAAGGAGAGTAGTGGGAGTAGAGGCTGGTTTAGTATTAGGGGTCTGAGGAACGGGCTGAGAGGTCGAGACTAGGTCCATTGGGCAGGCAGAGGTGTCAGGGGGGGGGCGACCAGCAGCAGAGGCCTCGAGGGACTGGTCGGATACCACTCGAGGGGGGCATATTGAATTTTGATTATCCATATACTAATATGAATTAATAAGAATGGCATCGGGGGCCACGGGTAAACCGCCTACCGGATCGGCAAAAGGGGCCGAGCGCTGCCACCGGGGACGGAGTACCTCGTCCCCCACAGGACTACCCGGTTTAAAAGGCAGCCCTTGTGGCACCGAAAGTTTGCCCCGCAGCAGCGAGCAAAGACCCCGGCCTCGATGCCTACTGGCCCAGGCACCCTCCAGCCAACACAGGACAGCCCACGACGGGCGGCACCGATGACCCACACCAGCCTACGTTCGGGATCATCTTGTCAGTCCTGACGGACACACAAGCCCCACCACCACGTCAAGGTAGATCCCATGGGGGGGTACTGATTAATCTTTCAGCTTTAAGTTAAGGCAGTGCAAGGAAATAATAGCATCATTATTATCATCATTATCATTACTACATTAAAACGGGTTATTGTAAATACTGTATTTATTCCACTCATCTTATTGTACATGAAAAATGGGGTTGTTATTTATACAAAGATATATTACCTTACCATTTATTTGTTCACTATTTCCAACATTCTTCTGATTAAAACCAGACAAATTATACATATTCCAAAAGTCAAAACATAAATGACGTGCAACATTTATCTCAAACCAAATTATGAGAAAGTAACAATAATTAATGAGAATGTGAAAGGTTTTGAAACACAGAGTGTTATTGTAAGTTGAATGTGATGAGGCACAGGATGGGAAAGGAAGTGAGACATCAATGAAGGGTTTTGAAACACAGAGGGTGTTGTTGTAAGTTGAATGTGATGAGGCAGAGGATGGGAAAGGAAGTGAGACATCAATGAAAGGTTTTGAAACACAGAGGGTGTTGTTGTAAGTTGAATGTGATGAGGCACAGGATGGGAAAGGAAGTGAGACATCAATGAAAGGTTTTGAAACACAGAGGGTGTTATTGTAAGTTGAATGTGATGAGGCACAGGATGGGAAAGGAAGTGAGACATCAATGAAAGGTTTTGAAACACAGAGGGTGTTATTGTAAGTTGAATGTGATGAGGCACAGGATGGGAAAGGAAGTGAGACATCAATGAAAGGTTTTGAAACACAGAGGGTGTTGTTGTAAGTTGAATGTGATGAGGCAGAGGATGGGAAAGGAAGTGAGACATCAATGAAAGGTTTTGAAACACAGAGGGTGTTATTGTAAGTTGAATGTGATGAGGCAGAGGATGGGAAAGGAAGTGAGACATCAATGAAAGGTTTTGAAACACAGAGGGTGTTATTGTAAGTTGAATGTGATGAGGCAGAGGATGGGAAAGGAAGTGAGACATCAATGAAAGGTTTTGAAACACAGAGGGTGTTATTGTAAGTTGAATGTGATGAGGCACAGGATGGGAAAGGAAGTGAGACATCAATGAAAGGTTTTGAAACACAGAGGGTGTTGTTGTAAGTTGAATGTGATGAAGCAGAGGATGGGAAAGGAAGTGAGACATCAATGAAAGGTTTTGCTATAAAGGCTTCAATATCAGAGATGATCTCACTAGGGGAAGGAGGAGACGTGATGATTCTCTCGTGAATCCCTGTTATATACAATTCATCCTCTCCAAGATCCCAGTACTACTATTCCTACCATTATCACAAATCATTAATGTTCTTTCTAAAAACTGTCCACTCCCATGGAAACAACATCTGTTACATACTCTCTATCTATGTTCTTCCAAGTCTGATACACTTTTGTACTCGTGCAATTTGAACTCCTTTACAGATGGCTCTAAATCCCACTTGGGCTCTGGTTTTGCCGTTCTTTCACAAACACACATCCTCTATTTGATGTAACCATTTCACTGTAACTAACCGTTCTTTCCTTCCCTATACTTTGCCTTGCCATTATCTCTTTGCTCTGCGTCTGCCTTTTACCTTAACATATCGCCACATGACCTTTGATGTCTGGCGCTTACTTTATTAACATTAGCTCACTCACTCACTCACTACAACCATTGCCACCCAGAGCCAGTAGCAGCAGCAGCACATTGTTCACATAACACAACCTCAGAAGTGGGTCTTCATGTGCTTGATAATGACAGCCCTTGTCTTGAACTGCTTCCCACAAACATCACACTTGAACTTTCTCAGGTCAGAGTGTGTTACATTGTGGCTGGTAAGGCAAGAACTTGTAGTGAATCTCTTCCCACATTCTTCACATTCATAATTCTTAACACCAGTGTGTCTAAGGATGTGTTGAGTGAGGTTAAACTTCTGAGTGAATCTCTTCCCACATTCTTCACATTTATAGTTCTTAACACCAGTGTGTGTGAGGATGTGTTGAGTGAGGTGAGACTTCCGAGTGAATCTCTTCCCACATTCTTCACATTTATAACTCTTAACATCAGTGTGTGTAAGGATGTGTTGAGTGAGGTGAAACTTGTCAGTGAATCTCTTCCCACATTCTTCACATTCATAATTCTTAACACCAGTGTGTGTAAGGATGTGTTTAGTGAGGGTAAACTTGTAAGTGAATCTCTTCCCACATTCTTTACATTTATAATTCTTAACACCAGTGTGTGTAAGGATGTGTTTAGTGAGGTGAGACTTCCGAGTGAATCTCTTCCCACATTCTTCACATTTATAATTCCTAACACCAGTGTGTGTAAGGATGTGTTTAGTGAGATTAATCTTCTGAGTGAATCTCTTCCCACATTCTTCACATTTATAATTCTTAACACCAGTGTGTGTAAGGATGTGTTGAGTGAGGTGAGACTTCCGAGTGAATCTCTTCCCACATTCTTCACATTTATAATTCCTAACACCAGTGTGTGTAAGGATGTGTTTAGTGAGATTAATCTTCTGAGTGAATCTCTTCCCACATTCTTCACATTTATAATTCTTAACACCAGTGTGTGTAAGGATGTGTTGAGTGAGGTGAGACTTGTGAGTGAATCTCTTCCCACATTCTTCACATTCATAATTCTTAACACCAGTGTGTGTAAGGATGTGTTGAGTGAGGTGAGTCTTCTCAGTGAATCTCTTCCCACATTCTTCACATTTATAATTCTTAACACTAGTGTGTGTAAGGATGTGTTGAGTGAGGGTATACTTCCGAGTGAATCTCTTCTCACATTCTTCACATTCATAATTCCTAACACCAGTGTGTGTATGCATGTGTTGAGTGAGTCCTTTCTTATTCTTGAAAGTGTTGCCACACTTTCTACACTCAAACTTTCTCTCTCCTTTGTGGATGGAGTTGCCTGCCTCAGGGTGATTCTTCTGATCATACCTGAACTTCCTCACACCTGAGACAGACTGCTGGTGTTGTTCCTCACTACTCATGTTGCTGTCCTGGCGTGCAGTCCCCACTGCAACACTACTTCTGGCAGCACACCAGATGAGTGAAGACAGGTGTTGTTGCAGGAAGCCTCAGGGAAGCTGAGTGAGCGAGGGTCCTCCAACACTGTTCAGCAAGATGATGGAGACTTTCTTGATCCTCACGCGGCATCAGTCAGGACCGGCACCCTGGAGGTGGCGGTGCCGTTACACTTGTGCTGCTCCAACGGACCTGGAAATGACATTAGGCTCTAAATGTTATATTTTGCAAACACACCAGAAATGTGCTCAGTAAATCCTTGGGTGTAACCGTGTTCCATCCTTGCAGTGCAGGCAACCCTCATTACCTGTATGTAACCTTTCATTGACTTGATTATAAAGTATCACAGAGAGGAAGAAAGCTCTCTAGAGTACAGTGGTAGCTCAGTATACATCCGTTTTGGAATAAGTCCAACTTGGTATAAGACCTCTTTGGACTGGAAAAGTTTTGCTTGGTACACAACCTGTGTTTGGAATAAGACTCACATAAGTGTTAAAAAAAAGGTTAAGGTTAAGGTGCATGGGTTTCAGTTCCGGTATCCATCAATGAAGATGCTCTCCAGAACATCAGCCGGGCAAGCCCAATCCCCCACTGTGGTGCCCGACCACACCAGTTCTTCCCCAGTAAACAGCTTAAGCATCACAAGCCCGGGCGGGGACTGCCTACCAAGTGAATGCAAGGCCAGCGTGCTACCACTGTACTAGCCAGGAGGCTACTCTTGGTGCCATTGAGTGAACGACACGCACTATAACTGGGATTTTTCAAGTGATTTTGTTTCTTCACGTAAATTTTTAGTAAATTTATTAACCATGAGTTGTAAGAAAGCTAATGAGAAGAGCCAAGCAACAAAGTAAATGGTTAGGATCACCATAAAGGTGAAAAAAGATATTGTTGAAAAATATGAATGTGGCATGCGTATCCAGGACTTGGCTGCTGCATACCGTATGCCCAGAACAATGGTATCTACAATTGTGAAAAACAAACACGTTATAAAATGGGCTAACATTACGAAGGGTGAAATCACTTACCAAAGAAAGATTCCCAAAGTTTTATTGGAAGGGGACTCTCCTTCCAAACAATAACAATAACATCTCCTCCCTTCTCAGCACCATCCTAGTAGGCACTCGACTCTGCTCAGCAAGGTAAAGTGAACTTAAATTTTCATTTAATTTTCATTTAATTTCTGTTGTACTGTACTGTATTCAATTGATGTACAGTACGTATTTTAGTATTTAGGAGTGTTTCAAATAAATTCATACAACCCCATCGATGTATAATATATGTACTGTATGCCAATAACAATAGGATGTTTTTCATGGGAACAGATTTATTGTTTTATTTTTTATGGGAATTTATTTTTTGGTAAACGTCCTTTTTGATATAAGTCCAGGGATCTGGAACGGATTAAGGACGTATACCGAGGTACCACTCTACTTCAAAAGCCACGGCGTGCTTCCTTGGACTGTTAACTGTGCTTCCTGCGGTAGAGCATGTAATTTCAAGGCGTCAAATCGTAATTTTCATTGGTCAAAATTTGGCGGGAACACTAGCGGCCGCCGCATTAAGTGCAAGTTCACAGTGAGTGAGAGAAAAGGCACATTCCTGGATAGCTTTGGTTTGGTTCAGTTGGTTAGGTTTAGGTTAGGTTTGGTTTTGTTAAGTTAGGTTTTGTTTTGTCAAGTTAGGTTTGGTTTTGTTAGGTTAGGTTTTGTTTTGTCAAGTTAGGTTTTGTTTTGTTAAATTAGTTAAGGTTAGGTTAGCTTTGATTTTATCAAGTTAGGTTTGGTTTTGTCAAGTTAGTTTTGGTTTTGTTAGGTTAGGTTTGGTTTTGTCAAGTTAGGTTTGGTTTTGTCAAATTAGGTTTGGTTTTGTCAAGTTAGTTTTGGTTTTATCAAGCTAGGTTTGGTTAGATTAAAAACACATCAAAATCTATCCGTCCATTTAGAATACCTAACCTAACGTAATAATTCAATACAATTACAATTAATTTGCGACGCATGTATATGGGGATAAAGATTTCTTTCATGACCCACTCAGTATCTCGTTACATTCATAATGCACTGCAAATTCAACCTGAGGAACTTGTTCAGATCATCTCAAACAGTTATGCCGATGAATTACAGAAAAAATATGAATGTTTAATATTTTGTAAAAATATTGAATATATAATAATTCTTGTGACGATATCACTCATTTGTTATAGTGATAGTAGTGACATCTTGCGGGAACACAACACATAGAGTTACATGTCACGAGCGCCAATGAAATAAATTGTTTTTAGTCACATGACTTCTTGAGCCAATCACATACTTTACTTACTTACTTTGGTTACTTATTTCATATGATTCACGGCGCTGCCGATGCATAAGGTAAGTTTGGCTCAATTTTTGAAGCTCTAATCTGCTTGTAACAGCTTTGGTTTGGTTAGGTTAGCTTAACTTTAGGTATGTTAGGGTACGTTCAGTTAGGTTAAGTTTTGTTAGGTTTAGTTAAGTGGTTAGGTTTTGTTAGGTTAGGTTAGCTTAGCTTAGGATAAGTTAGGTTAGTTTTAGTTAGGCTTATTTAACTGCAGCTTGAGGAAGGTTATATTAACAAAGCAATCTTTTTCTTATTGATTTTGAATTAATCTGACTTTTTTGTGGTAATTGTTATCTTCCATTTATTGAGGGAGAAAAAAATGGCTGCATGGCATAACAAACATCAAATTAATTCAAAACTCATCAAAATCTATCAAAAAAATAGTTTTGTTCAAAACATAGAGTGGGTCATGAAACGATCTTTACCTATATATGGGATTCAAAATGTTCATAATAAGTTGTATCCTACGAGAGATGTAAAACCTGCCGCTGTGAGACTGGTGTACTTGTTAATAAATACCTACAAAAAACTGTACAGATGCGTGTGCACTAGCAGACCATCCACCTGTACCGTGCTACACAGCCTCCATCCTAACTCCCATACTAACCCAAAGTAACTCAGTAAATGATTGTTATAATACACACGACCTCGACTCTAAACTTGTTACAATGTTATACCAATCATTAGTGTGTGTGTGTGTGTGTGTGTGTGTGTGTGTGTGTTCACCTTTTGCCAGTGAAGTGTTGACAGGACTTACTTAGGAGCGTGTGTGTGTTAAGGCCGCTGTGAGGAGGAGGTGAAGTGTTGGTTGCAGGACTTGGTTGTTGTTTAGGACAACGAGGATCCTTGGGCTGCTATGTGTCCTGGTGGAGTCCTGCGAGGCTATCACAGGCGGGAAAGGTGTCCTGTGTTCTTTATTAAGGCGCAGGTGAGGCGGATGACGGCGGGTCTTGGGTCTCGGGGTGAATGTTTGCCGCCGCGAGCAGAGTGAGCAGGTGAGGGCGATGCGATGCGATGCGATGCGATGCGATGAGTTTCGGGGGATTGCCTTTGCTACGGCCCAAATGATGTGTTTTCTTTTGCGTTTGCTGATACCTATGTAATTTCCTCCTCCCTGTTCCTTTTTATTGTATTTTCCTTTAGACACTTTTCCAGTTTCTTATTTCTTATTTTCCAAAAGTTATATAGCACTTCTTTAATAAGTTCCACCTCATTCCTGTGATTGAACTCAAATAAAATCTTTCCTATTATTTGCTCCTTGTTTTCTTGATACGGTTGTTGCAGACCCAAAAGTTTCTTTGTCTTCCCTGTATCCTGCACAAAATAAAGTGCTCTAGATTTTCAGTTTCATCACCACAAACTGGGCATATACTATCATCTCTTAAAAACCGCACACGGTTATATAATGGGAGGCTGTTTGTTCTGGCTTGGAAAAAAAATCTCGAATTTGGTCTGTTATCATACATATAATCCACTTGTCCAATCTTTTCTTTATTTTGCCGATATATTTCTAAGCTTGATTTTTGTGCCATCCCTTCTTTCCATTTCATTGTGTCCCATTCCAGCAAGCTCTTTTCTAGTTCTGATTTGTTCATTTCTTCGAGTCTTCGGACACTGACTCCTAAGGTATACAAAATGTTCATGCTGTCTTCAGACCATGTATCAACTCTGCACACTATACTATTCCTAATTATTTTTTCTACTAATTCATTTCTTCCTCCTTTCAGTATACTTTGGATATATGTTAGTTTGCTTTTCATTATTCTTGTTTCAAATAGTGATGCACCCACTTCTCCTCGTACTCCTTCTTCAGCTGTGTATTTCCTTGCCCCTAGGGTCATCCTGAATACTCCATTCTCTATGCTTTGCAGTTTCCTTAGCTCCTTCTTATGGTCTATCACACTTGCTCCATGTAACAGCATTGGCATGACTACTGATTTCCAGTAGGTTTTCCGGATTAACATTTTGTTGCAGCTTTTAGACATAACACTGTAGGTTAAATTTGCCATCCTCTGGGCCTTTTTCAGCATTTCTTCTTTGTGTTCTCTGAAGCAGTGTATCTGGTTGTTTATGTTGACTCCTAAGTATTTTATTTTGTCTGTCACCTTTATTCCTTCTATTTTTTCATTAACGTTATAAAGTATAAAATAGCTCTTTTCTTTGTTTAGTTCTAGTCCGCAGCTTTTACTTATTTCTATTAAATCTTCAATGTTTTTCACTGCTTCTTCTTGACTTGATGATATTTGTAGCCCATCATCCGCAAAAAAATAGGGTGTTATTTTTAACTTGATGATCTACATATCCACATCCATTCTTCTGTAGTTTGTCCAATATGATATACGTTATTAATTTAAAAAGTGTTGTTGATCCAGTGCACGGCTGCTGTATTCCATTTGTGATGTTTAGTTCTATTTCTCTTTCGCTGTCTATCTTTATTCTGGTTTTGTCCTTGCTGTAGATCTCCTTTATGCATTGAATTATTTTGCTGTTGACCTTGTATTCTATCATGACCTGAATCAGCTTCTCCCTGCTTACATAGTCAAAAGCCTTTTTGAAGTCTACTGCTGCTATGTAGAGTTGCTTTCTTCATTCATAAGTTTGCCTTATGCAGTACTGGAGTAAGTACAAATTATCTTAAATTCGCTTCCTGGTGGTAAATCCTGATTGTTCTTCTTTTTTCTCTTCATTCATCTTCAGGTGTGTGTCAATTCTTTCTCTCATTATCCTCATAAATATTTTGTATGACATGTTAGTTAGCGAGATTGGTCTTAGATCTTTGGCCTCTGGGGTCTTTACTTTTGGTATCATGATTGTGTTTGATTCTGTCCAGCTCTCCGGTATCTCCCCACTTTCCAGTATCTTATTTAGGCTTATTTTCAATGCCTCCAAACACTTGTCATTTCCTTGGAAGGCTTTAAAGTATTCTGGCTTTAGATTATCTGGCCCGGCTGCTTTCCCTGCCTTCATTGATTTTAAACTATTCTGTATCTCTGTTGTTGATATTTCTTGATGCTCCATTTTGTTGCAAAAAGTTTCTACCCTCCCCACTGCATCCATATGTTCTCTGAGCAGCATAGGTACTTCCTTCCTGTCTTGTCCATTCAATGTGATTGTGTTCTCCTCTTTCAAGCCATTTTCGTATTCTTTTCTCTTATCTTCATTCCATACATTTGGAATGTTGTTAGCTTCTTTTTGGTATATTCCTTTCCAAAAATTCATAATTTCTTCCTCCTCTTCCTCTTGTAGTCTTTTTCCGTCTTTGTATAATTTTACGCTGTCTTTCTTTTTTATTTTTTGTCCCCTCAGCTTCTTAATGTTATCACATAGTTTCTTTCTTTGGTCTTTTCCTTGTTTTATTTCCTTTGGAGGCCCATGGAAGTGACGCCAAGGTCATTGACAAGGAAGTTATCCGAGACAGTGCGACAGGCAGTGGAGATGAGGCGTTTGTTTGTGGAATAAGATGACGGGAGGGAGGGAAAGGGGGTAATGTTGACCTCTGAGAGTGTCATCTTGGCCGATGTTTGAATGGGAAAGCTTCAAGGCACCTACTCGATACTGATTCTCCATCCCAGTGATTGGAGGGAAAGTAGTGTTGTTTGAAGGGTGTGCAGGGTGTAAGGTGGCAGGAGAGGAGGAGGTAGAGGGATGATTTGGAGTCAATGTAGATGACGGCCTTGCTACTGGTGTGTATTTGGTGTTGAGGTATATCAGGGCTTGATGAATGGCAAACATTTCTGCTGTGGTGATGTCAGTCTGTGGGTAGTTTGCAGGTGTTGGTGATGGTGCCGGTGCCTGGGTCGTAGATGGCTGCAGCTGTGGAAGGAGTGATGGGGCAGTAAAAGCCATCTGTGCAGGCCCTTAGGTGGTGAAGGTAGTGTGTCTGGTCTAATTGCCGGAATAGTGTAGCTGCCTGGATGCCTTCAGAGGGCTTGGGGGGAAGATCTGGGATATGCAGGGCAACCATGTGAGTTAACTGTTTCCAGGGGGGCCAAAGGGGAGACAGGACTGATGGGCTGAGGTGGTGGTGGTGGTGGTGTGATGTTGAGTATTGAATGAACCTGTAGTGCTTTGAGCAGGAGGGGTTGTCTAGCTCCAGGAAGCCAGACTGGGTCATGTGGGTCAACTCCTGAGTTAGCATGGAGAGTAGTGAGGGGGTGGGATGGTGTTACGACCTTGTACCGCTGATAGTGATAGACACGGTGTATTAATGGTGAAGAAGTACAGTAAGAACGGTCATTTCGCGCATAATTGGTACTGGACTATCGGCCGCGAGATGAAAAACCGCGAGATAAACGATATTAAAATACATGTAAATAGTATAATTGGTTCTTAGGTACATAAAGCTTCTTATAACTCCCATTAACCTTCCAAAAATACAAAATATTTTGCCGAAAATTCACATATGCAAGGTTATGCATAATCTGTATGATAATAAACAAGATTGAACACTTTCTGACTATTAATACAGGTTCAAATATTTTTCTACTTACGTAATGAGAGTCTGTGACTGGCTTGAGTAGCCTGGCAGTGGTGGCTACTGGTTACTTACAGTGTATTGTACTTCCACTAGAACACCAAAAGTAAATATGCTCCACAGCACAACAAAATAGCATTATTGTTGTTGACCCAGCTCCTGCCATGACACAACCAACCCAAACCAACCATTCAACTGGCGCGTTGACCTATGCACATGCGCGAGATGTTCATTTGGCACCGCTAGATTGCAGGCGGCGGAAAATTTGAAATAGACGCAAGATGATGAATTCGCGAAACTATATTACGCAAGATGATCGTTCTTACTATACATGCATAAACACTTAAGGAACCAATAAACACCGAAAAGTATAGTAAAAACAGAGTGATCTTAGTGAAAACAGGAAAATAATATACGGATTAATCTTTCAGCCTTAAGTTAAGGCAGTGCAGGGAAATAATAGCATCATTATTATTATCATTATCATTACTACATTAAAACGGATTATTGTAAATACTGTATTTATTCCACTCATCTTATTGTAGATGAAAAATGGGGTTGTTATTTATACAAAGATATATTACCTTACCATTTATTTGTTCACTATTTCCAACATTCTTCTGATTAAAACCAGACAAATTATACATATTTCAAAAGTCAAAACATAAATGACGTGCAACATTTATCTCAAACCAAATTATGAGAAAGTAACAATAATTAATTAGAATGTGAAGTGTTGCATTACAGTAAATAACATTATGTGAAATGTTACATTACAGTAAATAACATTATGTGAAGTGTTGCATTACAGTAAATAACATTATGTGGTGTTGCATTACAGTAAATAAAATTATATGAAGTGTTGCATTACAGTAAATAACATTGTGAACTCCTTTAGAGATGGTTTTGCCGTTCTTTCACAAACACACATCGTCTATTTAATGTAACCATTTCACTGTAACTAACTGTTCTTTCCCTCCCTATACTTTCCCTTGCCATTATCTCTTTGCTCTGCCATCTGCCTTTTACCTTAACATATCGCCACATGACCTTTGATGCCTGGGGCTTACTTTATTAACATTAACTCACTCACTATAACCATTGCCACCCAGATACAGTAGCAGCAGCAGCACATTGTTCACATAACACAACCTCAGAAGTGAGTCTTCATGTGCTGGATAATGACAGTCCTTGTCTTGAACTGCTTCCCACAAACATCACACTTGAACTTTCTCAGGTCAGTGTGTGTCACATAGTGCATGGTAAGGCAAGAACTTGTAGTGAATCTCTTACCACATTCTTCACATTCATAATTCTTAACACCAGTGTGTGTAAGGATGTGTTTAGTGAGGGAAGACTTCTGAGTGAATCTCTTCCCACATTCTTCACATTCATAATTCCTAACACCAGTGTGTGTAAGGATGTGTTGAGTGAGGGTAAACTTGTGAGTGAATCTCTTCCCACATTCTTCACATTTATAATTCTTAACACCAGTGTGTGTAAGGATGTGTTTAGTGAGGGTAGACGTGTGAGTGAATCCCTTCCCACATTCTTCACATTTATAGTTCTTAACATCAGTGTGTGTAAGGATGTGTTTAGTGAGGGTAGACGTGAGAGTGAATCCCTTCCCACATTCTTCACATTTATAGTTCTTAACACCAGTGTGTGTAAGGATGTGTTTAGTGAGGTTAGACTTCTGAGTGAATCTCTTCCCACATTCTTCACATTTATAATTCTTAACACCAGTGTGTGTAAGGATGTGTTTAGTGAGGGTAGACGTGTGAGTGAATCCCTTCCCACATTCTTCACATTTATAGTTCTTAACACCAGTGTGTCTAAGGATGTGTTGAGTGAGGTTAGACTTCTGAGTGAATCTCTTCCCACATTCTTCACATTTATAATTTTTAACACCAGTGTGTGTAAGGATGTGTTTAGTGAGGTTAGACTTGTCAGTGAATCCCTTCCCACATTCTTCACATTTATGATTCTTAACACCAGTGTGTGTAAGGATGTGTTGAGTGAGGTTAGACTTCTGAGTGAATCTCTTCCCACATTCTTCACATTTATAATTCTTAACACCAGTGTGTGTAAGGATGTGTTGAGTGAGGTTAGACTTGTCAGTGAATCTCTTCCCACATTCTTCACATTTATAGTTCTTAACACCAGTGTGTGTAAGGATGTGTTGAGTGAGGTTAGACTTGTGAGTGAATCTCTTCCCACATTCTTCACATTTATAGTTCTTAACACCAGTGTGTGTAAGGATGTGTTGAGTGAGGTGAGACTTGTAAGTGAATCTCTTCCCACATTCTTCACATTCATAATTCTTAACACCAATGTGTGTAAGGATGTGTTGAGTGAGGTGAGACTTGTAAGTGAATCTTTTCCCACATTCTTCACATTTATAATTCCTAACACCAGTGTGTGTAAGGATGTGTTGAGTGAGTCCTTTCTTATTCTTGAAAGTGTTGCCACACTCTCTACACTCAAACTTTCTCTCTCCTTTGTGGATGGAGTTGCCTGCCTCAGGGTGATTCTTCTGATCACACCTGAACTTCCTCACACCTGAGACAGACTGCTGGTGTTGCTCCTCACTACTCATGTTGCTGTCCTGGCGTGCAGTCCCCACTGCAACACTACTTCTGGCAGCACACCAGATGAGTGAAGTCAGGTGTTGTTGCAGGAAGCCTCAGGGAAGCTGAGTGAGCGAGGGTCCTCCAACACTGTTCAGCAAGATGATGGAGACTTTCTTGATCCTCACGCGGCACCAGGCAGGACCGGCACCCTGGAGGTGGCGGTGCCATTACACTTGTGCTGCTGCAACGGACCTGGAAATGACATTAGGCTCTAAATGTTATATTTTGCAAACACACCAGAAATGTGCTCAGTAAATCCTTGGGTGTAGCCGTGTTCCATCCTTGCAGTGCAGGCAACCCTCATTACCTGTATGTAACCTTTCATTGACTTGATTATAAAGTATCACAGAGAGGAAGAAAGCTCTCTAGAGTACAGTGGTAGCTCGGTATACATCCGTTTTGGAATAAGTCCAACTTGGTATAAGACCTGTTTGGAGTGGAAAAGTTTTGCTTGGTACACAACCTGTGTTTGGAATAGGACTCACACAAGTGTTAAAAAAAGGTTAAGGTTAAGGTGCATGGGTTTCAGTTCCGGTATCCATCAATGAAGATGCTCTCCAGAACATCAGCCAGGCAAGCCCAACCCCCCACTGTGTGTGTGTGTGTGTGTGTGTGTGTTAAGGTTAAGGTGCATGGGTTTCAGTTCCGGTATCCATCAATGAAGATGCTCTCTAGAACATCAGCCAGGCAAGCCCAACCCCCCACTGTGTGTGTGTGTGTGTGTGTGTGTTAAGGTTAAGGTGCATGGGTTTCAGTTCCGGTATCCATCAATGAAGATGCTCTCCAGAACATCAGCCAGGCAAGCCCAACCCCCCACTGTGTGTGTGTGTGTGTGTGTGTGTTAAGGTTAAGGTGCATGGGTTTCAGTTCCGGTATCCATCAATGAAGATGCTCTCCAGAACATCAGCCAGGCAAGCCCAACCCCCCACTGTGGTGCCCGACCACACCAGTTCCTCCCCAGTAAACAGCTTAAGCATCACAAGCCCGGGCAGGGACTCCATCTGCCATTGAAGTTACTTGTCAAGGTTGTGAATTGGATTATTGGCAAATAATCGCAAAATTCCATTCCAAAAACGATTTGGTGTACGACTTTCTGAGGGAGCACGGCGTTCTACCAGCAGCTGTTCAGTGTCCCCACTGTATGACTCCTTGGAGGAATAGTAGAGGATGACCCCACAGCCAGGAACTTCATGCTCTCGTTAAGGTATTGAGTTATGAAATTATACTTGGTAAATTTGCAATTCAACCAATAAATAGGTTAGGTTAGGTTACAAGTGTCAGCGGGGGGTGTCCATGGGGGGCGCAGCCCCCCCCCAGTTAGGATAGGTTAGGGTAAATTAGGTTAGGTTAGGTTACAAGTGTCAGCGGGGGGGTCCAGGGGGGGCGTAGCCCCCCCAGTTAGGTTATGTTAGGGTAAATTAGATTAGATCTGGGAAATTTTTCCTAAATCTAGGGAAATTCCCCTAGATTTTTCAAAGGCCATATATCACTCACATATGCATCCCCCCCCAAAACCCCCGATTCCCCAGGCTCCCCCAAGCTCGCTGGGGTGGGGGGGGGGTAGAGATATGGAATATTGGCATAAAGTATAAATTTACCGAACCCCCAATGCTTTGCGACGGGAACAACTTTTAGATTAATTCAAAACACCCAAATAAAGCAGAACAAATAGTTTGGTTTGGTTGAGCAGAGTGATAGTGGTGTACTTGTTAATATTTATCAATGCAACACTAAGGGTGTAATGGTACCAGACTCAGCACAAGGAACTATATATTCACACTCACTCTTCATACATGACCTGTGTGTGCACGGGAAAACATATCCATCACACATTGACACTGTACTTAGGCAATAGCCTGGATGACGACCACAATCTGATGCAATTACTAATGGATATATACCTTGTCAGCTGGCTCTATTAACACTGATGATCGTGCTCAAGTCAATGTAATGGTGGTGGTGGTTGTTGTTTAGGGCAACGAGGATACTTGGGATGGTATGTGTCCTGGTGGAGTCCTGTGAGGGTGTGGCAGGCGGGAAAGGTGTCCTGTGTTCTTACTTCTTGAGTTAATGAAATGAGATTCTTTCCTCTTCCTCTTTTTCTTCTTCTTTTGACCTATTCCGCTTGGTATCACTTTCCTGCACAACAAACAACCAACAATGGGAGGCCTTGGTCTTGCTTTCATGTCAGGCATTTGTATCGGCACCTCGTGTGAGGGTTAAACAAATAAATAAAAGGGAAGCACATACACTAAAATGTTGTTTACGAATTCCGTACTATCTGTTTGTATCCAAAATAGATTATATGTTGTTATAAATGTTATTATCTTTCTATTTAGTGATATTCATTTGCTGAAACATATAATTAAGGACGTGTTTATTATGGATTCCGTCTCAGTTCAACGTTCAACAATATAGACACAATAATTTCCGTCCAAGTAGCTCCTCTGTCCTCCTGAAGCCTCAATATTCTATTATGTTCTTATGATTGATATATCGTCAAATACTGGTAATAGGCTATAATGAATAACAATGAGAGAGAGAGAGAGAGAGAGAGAGAGAGAGAGAGGGGGGGGGGGGGGGGGGGGCAGCCACATTATCAAATTGCATGTATCTTCTTTCTCTCAAGTTTTTATTGGTATCTCTACTGTGTCCAATATTGATAGTACAACTGGATGTATATATCAAACAGATGCACGCAGTATATAAAGGAGATTGAAGGACAACGAGAACGAGGAGGAGAAAGAAAAGCTGGAATAATATCAATCTGATCAACTGACTAATATTCTATAAATACGTTTAACTTTAATTTTTTTACCATCTATAGAGACAGGAATGTTTGGGTTGACTATTACATCTACTTATAACCGTTGTTTTCTTACTCTGACAACCAATTTAATATAATGCATGTGGAGTACTTAATTAATACTCGATCATCAATTCTTCTCGTAATGGAAATTTCTACTCCCGAAATATCTGACGTAAATGACAAAGGACAGGAGGAAGATTCTTATAAGGAGACGGAGGTTTAATTTCCCTTCCTCCTATATTACGTTTTAACCTTCAAATATTATGCAATCCTCACAATGAACCGTTTAAATCGAACGTGGAACACCAGTGCGAGTGCGAGTATATACGAACATATAATACCTCGATATATTATACAGTGTTCATAGGAATCAAGTGTTGAGTTTTGTTTGTGTAAAGGAGTGTTGAGTGTTTTTCAAAAGATACTGATTTGTGATGGAAACTTTGGAACGTTCTTGTAAAGTGAGGAAAAGAGAAGATGAGGACAAGGAGAAGGTAATGTGAGTACAATATATTAGATCAGTTTGGTATTATTTTACATCTTCACCACAATGCTCTAGAGACTTCAGGGTTATATTTTTGCATTACCTGATGCATTTTGAGAAGGTTTTCTGGATTACATTTCCATCGTAAACTCTTAGTTTGTGAGATATTCAATGTTTTCTGTGAGATCTTCTCTCCGAAAAGTAAAAAATAGTTTGGTTTGAAAAAGGTGTTATTTGTCAATGTAGGTTAAAGTTTGGTTAATTTAGATTATGTTATGTTAGGTTAATTTAGAAGATGTTAAATATTCTATGACAGACGACATTTTCTTTCGTAAACAGACATCGTTATGGTGAAGATGTAATATTTTACCGTAAATGTTTACATCTTTATCATAATGCATCTACACATAAGCAACAGATTATTATCATAGATCCATTTTGAATGATTTTGACATTGATATCCATCACAAATGCATATATTGTAAGCTATCGTCATCACCCAAACAAGCCCGGAGACCTATGGGAATGTGGGGTTTTGGGGAGGGCGGTGGAAGACGAGAGATTATTTAAGGATAAGATGAAGGACGGATCACTGGAGGTCAGCCAATGACAAATCCCATGAAAAAGGAGATGACATATGTCGCCTGATTCGGTATTTTGGTTAGGAAGAGCCTGGCGTACTCTCCCTGCGATCAGTGTTAAGGTTAGAGAGAGCTTCGTATAGATTCCAGGGGACTGTACATCACCTCACTTCATAGCTCGATGTCAAACTGAACTATATGTTATTCCAATAGTTCAACGTGCCATAAATGAAGACTATATAGTATTAAAGCTAACTTTAACACATTAGCCTTGCCTTCAGGATGTACTACATTCAAACTTATTGCTTGAAGTTGCTCGTACAGTAGACAGACAATAAACTTATTTAATCATCCACCGTGTAGCCAATGATTGGTAGGCCGACCATCACAACACTCTCCACACTATCAACGTTGCAAGTAGAAGACTGCGGAGGAATGATAACAGCTAGGTGTGTTAAGGTTGTATTCATGGAAGCTAAAATGGATGGAGAGAGGAGAGAGAGTAATGAAAGTATTTAATCTATAACCATGGATATGACTACTAGGCCAGCGGCAGGCTTTGATAAGGCCTAACAAAACACCTTCCCACGAGGCCTTAACTAGTATGATAAGGAGAGATAACAATGGATATAACATTACATTTTGGTGACTGTTATCAAAGGAGTATTGTAGTAGCCTACCTATATCTGTAATATTCGGTAACTCCAAATTGTATTATTATTACTATTATTATTGTTATTGTTGTTATTATCATCTGTTTGCGTTCTTTAATGATAACTTATCGGAAAAAACCTTGAGGCGTGAAGTACGTAGACATGTATTTAATTAAGCCATTCAACATACGCAAGAAAAGGCAAGGAAAAAAACAACAAAACAATAATAAGAATGTGGGGAAATTTGATTATTTCTTCCCTAGAATGAGAAAATGTTATATCTGCGTTACGTCATATCCTGCTACATGGCGTTTATTGGGTAATGGGTTTTTTTTTTTTATCGTTTCCCCTGCCCTGTTGACTCCATATTATAAGTGGTACAAGATAGTGAAAGAGTCAGTGTGTGTGTGTGTGCTGGTGTGTGTGGAAGTGCTTGTATAGTGTACGATAGTTTTCAGGTAAAGTACGAGTGTCTATATTATTGTTATTGTTGTTGTTGTTATTATTAGTATTAAAATGCCTTCGTCCCGCGAGTAAGTCAAACCTTCCTTGGTAATGTTCCTCAGTGTTAAATAAATTGTAATGTAATACCATACATGACCACCACCACCACCACCACCATACATACATTCCATACATACATAGTGGAAGTAAAACTGGAAATAATAATAATAATGATGATAATGTTTACACTCCATGTTTTTTTTCGCGAATATCATTATCATTATTATTTGTATTGTCATTGTTATTGTTATTGTTATTATTATTAGTAGTAATAGTAGTAGTAGTAGTGGTAGTGGTAGGAGTAGTAATAGTAGTAGTAATAGTAGTAGCAATAGTAGTAGTAATAGTAGTAGTAGTAGCAATAGTAGTAGTAGTAGTAGTAGTAGTAGTAGTAGTAGTAGTAGTAATAGTAGTAGTAGTAGTAACAATTACAACATTACTATCATCTACTAACTAATACGAGTAACATTTTCATATCAATTCCAATGATAATAATGATAGCGTAATTATAATGTAGTAGACTTAATGAAAACTATATAATAATCATACCTTATATATAATTAGTGATCAGAATAAAAAAAAAAAAAATAAAAATAAAAAAAAAAAAATATATATATATATATATATATATATATATATATATATATATATATATATAAAGAGTCGTTATATTATAGTAAGGTAGAGCAGAGTAAGGGAGGATAGTAATAATAAAATTTCAAAATAGAACTTACAACAATATATTTTCCTCTCTCTCTCTCTCTCTCTCTCTCTCTCTCTCTCTCTCTCTCTCTCTCTCTCTCTCTCTCTCTCTCTCTCTCTCTCTCTCTCTCTCTCTCTCTCTCTCTCTCTCTCTCTCGCTCTCTCTCAGATCTAAGTTTGGTACAGCTGCGTGGGTGATCATGGCAGCAGGAGGAGCTGTAGCAGGCTTGGTGGCAGCTGTGTGGGTATTGTGGTGGCAGCTGATCACATTGAGAGATGCCCAAGCCGGCTCTATCGGTTTCGCGCCAAAAAGATTTCTGAACTTGCTAAAGGATGAAGGAAGAGCGCGAGGCTGGGCGAATTTGACGACGGTAAGTAAATTGTTGTTGTTGTTGTTGTTGTTGTTTTTTCTACCCCTTCTCCTCCTCCTCCTCCTCCTCCTCCTCCTCCTCCTCCTCCTCCTCCTCCTCCTCATTCTCCTCCTCGATCCTCCACCTCTTTCTTTTTCTTTTTCTTGTCTTCTCTTCCTCCTTTTTCTTCTTCTTCTTTCTTATCCCTACTCCTCATCTTCATTCTCCTTCCTCTTCTACTACTACTACTACTACTACTACTACTACTACTACTACTACTACTACTATACATCCCCTAACACACTCAATTGTGATCCCGTTCCACAGGCGGAGATGATAATGGCTAACGGTTACCCAGCCGAGACACACACAGTTACTACAGAAGATGGATACGTACTACAGCTACATAGAATACCTTATGGACGAGACTCTTCATCATCATCATCATCATCATCATCATCACCATCATCTCGTCCTCCTATTCTTCTTCATCATTGTCTCCTTTGTTCCTCTTCAGATTTTGTCATGAATACTCCTGATAAAGCCTTGGGTAAGTAATAGTAGTAGTAGTAGTAGTTGTTGTTATTGTTATTATTGTTACGTAGTGTATAATCTGCAAATCACATGACAAATAACACACACACATACACACACTCTCTCTCTCTCTCTCTCTCTCTCTCTCTCTCTCTCTCTCTCTCTCTCTCTCTCTCTCTGACAGCGTACGTTTTGGCTGACTTCGGGTACGACGTCTGGCTGACCAACGCGCGCGGGAACACATACTCACGAACACACACAAACCTTACCCCAGACGACAAAGAATTCTGGATGTTCAGGTATAAATACAAACGATATAATACAGTGTTGGGATAAGGTAGAAATAGGATGATTAACAGGTGATGTGTAGGCTAGGCTAGCTATACATGGAGGAAAGGGAGGAAGAAACAGACTGGAGGTAGATAGTTTGGAGAGAAAGATTCGCGAAAACTATAGAGGAAGAAAGAAAATGGTTAAGTTAGGTTAGGTTAGGTTAGGTTTGGTTAGGTTAATTAATAGTAGCAGTAGAGGAGTGGAATAAACTTAGCTAGCATGTGGGAACAGTAGATATTTTTTGAAGTACATATAGATGAAGAATAGACTAGGTGAGGTGAGGTGGACAGGAGCTACCTTTTACAACTTACGTATTACACTATATCTTTCTGTTCTGAAGGTGATAATTAATGAAACAAGTGTTATCATTATCTTATGTTGTTATCCACACGCCCAGCTGGCACGAGATGGGCGTGTACGACCTCCCAGCAGCGATTGATTACGTGTTGGGTGAAACAGGGGAGGACCAGCTAACCTACCTTGGGTTCAGTATGGGGACCACTGTCTTTTGGGTCCTAATGAGTGAACGACCGGAGTATAATGACAAGGTTTGTGTGTGTGTGGGTGTATGTGTGTGTGTGTAATAATAATAATAATAATAATAATAAACGGTTTATTTAGAAAAGCAGTCATAAACTGAAAATATACATTTTAAAATTGCTTAATTCTAATTCTAAATGTGAGAAGTGGAAGACTTTTTTTTTTCTTTACATGAGACAATTGAGACAAATTGTTAGTATAGTGATGTGTGATGGTATGTCGTGGGTCAGGTGAGGTCCGCTTCACGACCTTGTCCAGCCCGGTGGTGTCTGGTGACGGTGTTATAGCACCTTGGAGGCCGGGGATGGAGTCGAGCCTGGTTGGGTTGCGTCGCCTTCAGGTGTTGGGGGAGGTGCCGCCTGTAGGAGGCCACAATCACCCACATGGTGATATGTGGAGGGGCAGCTGTAGGTGGTGGGTAGAGGTGCAGCTGAGGGCGGTGGGTGGAGATGCAGCTGTGTTGGCGGTAAGGTGGTAATCCGGCGGGGATTAGCAGGCATGGATTAGCACCGATAGTCCTCCCTCCTCGCAGTCCCGGCCAGTGAGGTAGAGACTCGTCCGCCCAAACGGTTTCATTGTTTATAGTTCTTCATTTCACTTTCTTTTGCTTTAAGTAACTTCACTCTGTTGTGTGTTTATTACAAGTTCACTGTTCTTAATTGTGTAGAACTTCCACTTCTCACTGAGGGGGAGAGGGAGGATTAGGTAGGGGGTGGGAGAAGGATCAACACATTGACCCAGGCTGCTCCGAGGAACGCCAAGACCTGTCCTGACCC